>JAANYP010000792.1:37500-111027 GCA_020465985.1 Centrapalus pauciflorus
CTACATTACTACTCTTAAATTGCAAATGACTGTTACTTATCATTTTTTAAATTGAATTAATTATCAATTAATTGAAATCAAGTCTTTCATTTCCTATCACACGACAATCTATTTTCCTCAATTACTATTTTTTTGAATGACAAAATATTTATAACCAAAAAACTAAACAAAATTGTCAAAGAAATATACATACAAACAAGAGACCATACGAGCTACACTATCACAATCTTACTTTGCGCTCTCTCTTTAGAGTAAGAATTCATACTTTTTGTTTAGCTGTTTAATTTTTATATTTTTGTGATTCTTTAAATTTTGTAACGGAAAAGAATGTGTGATCATCATTTTGTGTGGAAAATTAACAATCTTCATCGTCGTGTTTGTATTTCAGTTTGGTGGTTTTCGACAAAACATTGAAGAATACTAAATTGGTGATAGAGACATGTGTTCTTAGCGTTGAACGCTTTTACAGAAGGTGACCTAAAAACTAAACTTCATAGAAATATGAAAAGTGATGAGGTAATTTATATTACTTTTATTCTGTATAAGTGAACACATACGATTAGCTTACATTTTTATACCTAATTTATCAATTATTAGAAGTGATGTTTCTTTTAAATTGATTTTGGTTAACTATCATGGAATTTAGATTTTGTTTATTAGAATAAATACTGTAATTTTTAGTTTCTGTTGTGTTAAATATTATAGTTACCCGAGAAATTAAGGTTGATAAATTTTTCATGAAACTATGAAAAAACCTAAAATGTCATCCAAAATTGTCATAAAAGATAAAATTATTTTTGTTTTAACTTATTTGATAAATGAAAATCAAAATATAAAAGTATAATAATGTTTTCTTCTAAATATATATGTCATAGAAGTTACAATAATTACCATAATATTATAATAAATGCAAGTCTAAACCGAAAATCATATTTTAGTAATAGTTTTATTGTTTGTTTTATATTTTATTTTAAATCTATCTTATAACAAACGTAAGTCTAAACCAAAAACCATATTTTAATAATAGTTGTAATTTTGTTTTCTATATATAATTGTGATTTTTGTTTGATAACTTTAGAAACGGATTAACATTATGATTGTTTTTTTTTAACAAAACATTAAGACAAATGTGTATAATCAAAATTAATAATTAATTCAATTTGCTTTATATAATCAAAACTAAATATTTTTTTAGTTTAAAAAAAAAAAGATATGTTAATAATAATAGACTATCAATTTTTTCCAACTTGAATAATTGCTTTAATGTGATACCAAATATTGGTTTAATGTTGCTTAAATTTAATTAATTTTACCTTAATAGTAAAAACCCTCCATCTATCCTAAGGTTAATATTTCTTATCAATTAAATGTTTTTATTTTACCATAATAATGAATTAATGTCAATCATTTATCTATAAATAACAAAGTTAAAATTGTTCATTCACATTCTTCCATCATTTCATGTTACAAACAATTTGTGAGTGCTTGATGGATGAAAAATCCTACAACAATGCTAAGAATTTTGATTCTATTTAAATAATTACAATGATCATTAATAAATCAAACTATATTATTTATTATTTAATTTGATAAGTTGGGTACATTTCAATAAAGACTCATGCCATAAATGATTTTATTTATAAAGTATTCCAATTCAATATAATAAATTACAATGATCATATTTTATATCAAAATATATTATTTTATTAATTACTTTAATTAATTTGATAAGTTGCAACATATGTTGCCAAAGTCCATATAATGAACTACAATGATATTTATTTATATCATAATAGTGTATTTTATTTCAATTCGATTTGATAAGTTTAGTCATATAACAATAAATTCCATAAGCTTCATATAACATAGAACATAGACTTTAATGATATGGAAATCTATCTTATAACAAACGTAAGTCTAAACCAAAAACCATATTTTAATAATAGTTGTATTTTTGTTTTCTATATATAATTGTGATTTTTGTTTGATAACTTTAGAAACGGATTAACATTATGATTGTTTTTTTTAACAAAACATTAAGACAAATGTATATAATCAAAATTAATAATTAGTTCAATTTGCTTTATATAATCAAAACTAAAAAATTTTTAGTTTAAAAAAAATATGTTAATAATAATAGACTATCAATTTTTTCCAACTTGAATAATTGCTTTAATGTGATACCAGATATTGGTTTAATGTTGCTTAAATTTAATTAATTTTACCTTAATAGTAAAAACTCTCCATCTATCTTAAGGTTAATATTTCTTATCAATTAAATGTTTTTATTTTACCATAATTATGAGTTAATGTCAATCATTTATCTATAAATAACAAAGTTAAATTTGTTCATTCACATTCTTCCATCATTTCATATTACAAACAATTTGTGAGTGCTTGATGGATGAAAAATCCTACGACAATGCTAAGAATTTTGGTTCCATTTAAATAATTACAATGATCATTAATAAATCAAACTATATTATTTATTATATAATTTGATAAGTTGGGTACATTTCAATAAAGACTCATGCCATAAATGATTTTATGTATAAAGTATTCCAATTCAATATAATAAATTACAATGATCATATTTTATATCAAAATATATTATTTTATTATTTACTTTAATTAATTTGATAAGTTGCAACATATGTTACTAAAGTCCATATAATGAACTACAATGATATTTATTTATATCATAATAGTGTATTTTATTTCAATTCGATTTGATAAGTTTAGTCATATAACAATAAATTCCATGTAATAAGTTATACTGATAATTTATTCAGATCAAAATAATTAAATTTATTAGTTAATACAAAAAAATAACATGGGTTATCGAGTAGGTCATAGAAATATTTAATATTAAGTCACTGATTTAATTTGTTTAATACCAAAAAATAGTCATGAAAATCATTTATGTATTTAATTTAGTAACATCGCAACATGTGTCAACTAACATTTATTTACATATGATATACATCATTAATCTATTTAATTTAATTTCAAAACACCACAAAGATATAATGAGATACTAAGAATATAATAATCGTTATTTCATTAAATTAATATGTAAGATACATCTTTTATTATTTATACCTAAATAAGTTAACAAAGAGGAAAAAAATATCGTGTTGTATTTTAATTTATATATTTAAATTGAATATCTTTAATAACCGAATTATCTTACTAAAAAACATAATTCATAAATCTCCTTTAAATGATAAGAGACTAAGAATTTTATTTGCAAATAGTATATTGAAAAAAAATAAAATATCACTCTTTGTAGATTTAAAATTTCTAACAAATATATTAATCTTTATAAAAGCATAATAATGGTAATGATTTCATGTCTATAGTAATTAATTCGATGTAATATATTACGATGATCATCTTTTATATATAATGCATAATTATATTATTTAATTTATCTAATTTGATAAGTTGAGTCGTATATTGATAATTCTATACAATAAAATATAATTATTATATATTTAGATTAAAAAATTAGTTTATTTTTAATTTAGTTTGATAAGTTAAGTTGTGTAGCATAAGTTTCATGTAATAACATCTATTTAATTAATGTATAAGAAATTTTAAAATACTTACACGTTGTACCTAAATTTTAAGAAAGATTTTTTTTTATAATTTTTAAAAACTTTTATGAAAATATATGATTTCTTAAGTAGCCTTTAAAAATCAGTTAATCAACAAATTAATCCAAACAAAATATATAATTTAGAATTTTATGATTAAATATATTATGTATAATTAATATATATTTAAATTAACACATAATTTTTTTTAAATATAGTTACACATTATAGAAAAATTTTAAGATATAATTTTTATATTTCTAAAGAACTCTTTATGAAAATATAAAATTCCTTAAATACCCTTTGAAAAACAAGCTAATTAACAAATTAAACTAATAAAATATATAATCAATAATTTTAAGATTATTCATAAAGTAATTCGGTGTATATAAATTTTATTATAAAATGGACTCAACTTTGACACAACATGTTTAATATAAATAAATATTACTTGAACTCAAATAAATATAATGTAATAGAATTGTTATTTATCATTAAATTATAGTTACATAGATTCAATGTAGAACCTTATTAATATTCATTTAATTTAATGTATTGAAATAAACTTCTAATACAATTACATATTATATATAAACTTTATGAAATATTTAATTAAAGAGTTTTTACGAAAGCATATAACTAATCAAATCACCTCTAAAAATAATTTAAAACTTTAAAATTAATTGCATTATTTGTAGTTAAAATTAATATAATTTTATTTCATGAAATGTGAAAAGAATACATTAATGCATAAATCTTGAATTTTAATAGGTTCAAGTAACTAATATATGCATCATGTACAAATTATAATTACACATAAATGACATTGATTGCTATTTTTTTTTTTGAAATTCTCTCATAATTTTCAAATATAACCTATGTTGTACACAATTACACATAAATGTCATACTGATTGCTCAATTCTTTTGAAATTCTCTCATAATTTTCAAACGTAACCCATTGCACATAAATGTCATATAGATTGTTACATTCTATCTATAGTATCTAGGCACTCTAAAATCGTAATAAAATTTGACATTATTGTTTTCATTTTTATCTTTGATGCATGATCAATCTCAAAAAACATCATTTTCTTACGTTTCTAACATTTTTTTTTATCATTGTAGGATGAAGAAACATGAGTGTAGAACGAATATTGACATAGCCATGGTCGATATCATCCATCTTTTCATTACAAAATTTATCTACCATTTATCTACTTCTCAGATGTATATTTGTTATTGTTTTTTAATTCATTTCAATCCATTACACACTTTCGTTTGTGTTTGTCATTTTCAGTTGTTTTTAAAAAATGAATTATGGAGAACTTTTTTATGTTAACATGTATTTTCCGAGTCAATCTTATTTTATTCTGAGAAATAATATTTTAAACTTGCAGGATGTTGGAAAAAAAACACAAGTATAGTGGCTGTTAAATTTCACTTTTGTATGACATGATTTTGTTTTAGGGTATATACAACTATATAATATTATTACCAACGCAATACTAAAATGTTTTTTAATAATCGAAGATATTTTTGTCTCATATTTTTTCCAATTTATAAATATCAAATGCACATGAATCAATGACAGTCTTGAGCATAAACGATTTTATGTTTATAGTAATTTAACTACATATAATAAATTACAATATTCAATAATTTAGAATAAAATATATTATTTTATTATTTAACTTGATAAGTGGAGCTATATATTAATAAATTCCATATAATAAACTATGATGATCATTTGTTCAAATCAAAATATATTATTCTATTGTAATTTAATTTGATAAATTGAGTCCAATAACAATAAATTCATTGTATAAGTTATAATGATAATTACTTAGATCAAATAAATTATTTTATTAGTTAGTTTATTTTAGTTGATAACATAAAACTAACATGAGTTACCGAGTAGGTAGCAATCTTTTATAACATTTAAATTATGTCTAAGTAGCTACAAATATCATTTATTTATTTAATTTAGTAACACTATAACAATCACATGTCCCTAATCTTTACATAATATATTAATTAAAAAATCATTTAGCCCGGTGCATCACACGGGCCAACATGACTAGTATATATAAAAGTTGAGTCCTCCATGTAATAAATGTGAGGACAAGACTCATGTAAAGTTGAGTTCATGTTATAAATATTTATGTCATAATTGTTTTTAATGTATTCACTTCTCCTATACTAAAAAATTGCTTAATTGTTTTAATATCAAACTAAATATTGTTTTCGTTTTAAAAAATATAATAATAATAGTAGTAAACTATCCATTTTCTAAAACTTGAATAATTGCTTTAATGTGATACTAAATATGAATTAATGTCAATTATTTATCTATAAATAACAAAGTTACATTTGTTCATTCACATTCTTCCATCATTTCATGGATGGAAAATCCTACGACAATGCTAACATTTTTGGTTCATGACGGCCAGCGAGGCTTATGGTAGCAATGATTTCACAACAAATGGTTGTGAAAATGTAAGGTTCAAGAGTAAAGTGTTTGCGGGATCACAAAACTCATCTCCATAGGCTAATTTGATGTTATTGGAATTCATCAATGGTGACAATGCCGAGTTGGAGAACTTCTCGCTCGGAAAGCACCCATCATTTAAATTTAATTGGGTTTCATCTAAGCGGAAAGACATATAATAATAAAGGTATTAATTAGTCGTTGTGGTACATGACTTATTTTTAATTTCGTAGTATAAGTAATTGTTTGTTTTGTGAAAGTTGAGAGCTATTGTAATAAAATTTGTTTTTTTGGCAATCACATATATTAGATGTCTATAGGAGTCACTTTGGTAAATTCGTATTCAATTTTAATTGTTTCGGATTTTAGTTGGATTTAAAACCGCATGTGTGCTCTCCTATATTCTAAATCGAGAAATTTATTAATTAGTTATTGATTTTTATTTAATTTAGTTTAAATATTGCAAACCATGTTTTTATATCACTGATTCCTTATATAAATAATAATTCATCTTAATAATCTTTTTAAAACTATATATTATTTTTTAATTTGTATATTTTATGTTTTCTTCTAAACTATTTGAGTAATTATATTATATGTTGACAGTTTTAAATAGCTAATATGACAATTATCTTATTTATTTATTTATGAAGTGAACTATTATGATATTACATCTCTTGAGATAACCTAAAATGTAATTAAAATTTTAAAACAATTTATTTACGTAATTAAAAGTTTATAATGACATAAATTATAAATGGAAAGCTTTTGAATATAATTATTCTGTTATGAATCTTCAATTGAATTTTGATATTATTATTATGATAAAAGTATTCTTTAAATAGTTTTGAAATCATTGCTAAATAAAAAAATATCATTTTGTTCAAATGATACATATGATAATAGCTTATACATATAGATTCTATAATATTTATATAATAATATTTTGTTCAATAAGCATAGTTAAGTTTCATCATGTACCTAATATGATAATCTTAAAAAAAATACGTTAAGGAACACAAATTGTTTCAATTCAAATTTTTAATCATTATAATTCATTATTATGAAAGATTTAATTACCAAGAGTCCATATCATTAAAGTCTATGTTATATGAAGCACATGTCATTAACTTTATAAAGATCATCTTACGTTATCTATATCTATATGTGTGTGTGTATTTATATAAAAGTTGAGTCCATATCAATAAATTAATGCCATAAATAATTTCATTTTGATTCCATTTAAAAAATTACAATGATCGTTAATATATCAAACTATATTGTTTATTATTTAATTTATTTAATTTAATAAGTTGGGTCCATTTCAATAAATAACCATGCCATAAAATGATTTAATGTATAAAGTATTCCAATTCAACATAATAAATTACAATGATCATATTTTATATCAAAGTATATTATTTTGTTATTTACTTTAATTAATTCGATAAGCTGCAGCATATGTTACTAAAGTCCATATAATGAACTACAATGATATTTATTTAAATCATAATAGTGTATATTATTTCAATTCGATTTGATAAGTATAGTCATATAACAATAAATTCCATGTAATAAGTTATACTGATAATTTATTTAGATCAAAATAATTAAATTTATTAGTATTTTCATAAATTTTTTATTAAATTAAATGAGAATACTAATTACATAAATAAATGATTTTCATGACTATTTTTTAGTAAATTTATTACATAAATAAATTAAATTACATAAGAAATTTAATTACATAAATTTAATTTAATTATATGAGGATACTAATTACACAAAATGATTTAAAATAATTAAATTTATTAGTATTCTCATAGAAAAATTTTAATGTAAATTTATGTAATTTAGTAACATCGCAACATGTGTCAACTAACATTTATTTACATATGCTATACATCATTTATTTATTTAATTTAATTTCAAAACACCACAAAGATAGGATGAGATACTAAGAATATAATAATCATTTATTTTATTAAATTAACATGTAAGATACATCTTTTATTATTTTATACCTAAATACGTTAACAAAGAGGAAAAAAAATATTGTGTTACATTTCAATTTATTTATTTAAATTAAATATCTTTAATAACCAAATTATCTTACCAAAAAACGTAATTCATAAATCTCCTTTAAATAACAAGAGTTTGCAAATCGTATATTGAAAGAATATATGAAATATCACTATTTGTAGATTTAAAATTTCTAACAAAGATATTAATATTTATAGAATCATAATAATGCTAATGATTTCATGTCTATAGTAATTAATTCCATGTAATATTTTATGATGATCACTTTTTATATATAATGCATAATTATGTTATTTAATTTATTTAATTTGATAAGTTGAGTCGTATATTGATAATTCTATTTAGTAAAATATAATTGTTATATATTTAGATTAAAAATATTAGTTTATTTTTAATTTAGTTTGATAAGTTGAGTCGTGTAGCATAAATCTCATGTAACAACATATATTTAATTAATGCAATAAAATTTTAACATACTTACATGTTGTACCTAAATTTTAAGAGACATTTTTATTAATTTTTAAAAACTTTTATGAATATACATGATTCCTTAAGTAGCCTTTAAAAATAAGTTAATCAACAAATTAATCTAAACAAAATATATAATTTAGAATTTTATGATTAAATATATTATTTGTAATTAATATATACATAACTTAACACATAAAATAATTTTTTAATATAGTTACACATTGTAGAAAAGTTTTAAGATATAATTTTTAATTTTTTAAAAAACTCTTTATGAAAATATATGATTCCTCAAATACCCTTTAAAAAATAAATTAATTAACAAATAAACTAATAAAATATATAATCAATAATTTTAAGATTATTCATAAAATAACTTGGTCTATATAAATTTTATTATAAAATGGACTCAACTTTGATACAACATGTTTAATATAAATTAATATTACTTGAACTCAAATAAATATAACATAATAGTATTGTTATTTATCACATGAATTTTAGTTACATAGATTCAATGTAAAACCTTATTAATATTCATTTTAATTAATCTATTAAAATAAACTTCTAATATAATTACATATTATATAAACTTTATAAAATATTTAATTAAAGAGTTTTTACGAAAACATATAACTAATCAAATAACCTTTAAAAATACTTTAATTAA
The DNA here is from genome assembly GCA_020465985.1 of Centrapalus pauciflorus. Classification (NCBI taxonomy): domain Eukaryota; kingdom Viridiplantae; phylum Streptophyta; class Magnoliopsida; order Asterales; family Asteraceae; genus Centrapalus; species Centrapalus pauciflorus. Next base: position 46,771 of record JAANYP010000792.1, read on the forward strand.
AATGTATATAATTTAAAACTTTAAAATTAATTGCATTATTTGTAGTTAAAATTAATATATTTTTATTTTATAAAATGTGAAAACAATACATTAATGCGTAAATCTTGAATTTTAATAAGTTCAAGTAACTAATATATGCATCTGTACAAATTATAATTACACATAAATGTTGTTGATTGCTTAATTTTGTTGAAATTTACTCATAATTTTCAAACATAACCTTAACTTATGTTGTACACGTTATAATTACACATAAATGTCATATTGATTGCTTAATTCTTTTGAAATTCTCTCATAATTTTCAAACGTAACCTATTGCACATAAATGTCATATAGATTGTTACATTTTACCTATAGTATCTAGGCACTCTAAAATCGTAATAAAATTTGACATTATCGTTTTCATTTTTATATCTCATGCATGATCAATTTCAAGAAAATATCATATTCTTACGTTCTATCATTTTTTTTAGCAATTGCAGGATGAAGAATCATGAGTGTAGAACGAGCATTGGCATAGTCAAGATCGATATCATCCATCTTTTCATTACAAAATTTATCTACCAATTTTCAATTAATTACACACTTTCGTATATGTATTTGTCATTTTCAGTTGTTTTAGAAAATGAACTATGGAGAACTTTTTTTATGTTAACATGTATTTTCTGAGTCAATCTTATTTTGTTCTGAGAAATAATATTTTAAACTTGCAGTATGATGAAAAAAAAGAACATAACAAGTATAGTGGCTGTTAAAATTCACTTTTGTATGACATGATTTTGTTTTAGGGTATATACAACTATATAATATTATTACCAACGCAATACTAAAATATTTTTTAATAATCATAGATTTTTTTGTCTCATTTTTTTTTTCAATTTATAAATATCAAATACACATAAATCAATGGCAGTTTTGAGCATAAATGATTTCGTGTTTGAGTAATTTAACTACATATAATAAATTACAATATTCAATGATTTAGAATAAAATATATTATTTTATTATTTAATTTATTTAATTTGATAAATGGAGCCATATATTAATAAATTCCATATAATAAACTATAATGACCATTTGTTCAAATCAAAATAAATTATTCTATTGTAATTTAATTTGATAAATTGAGTCCAATAACAATAAATTCATTGTAATGGTTTATAATGATAATAATTACTTAGATCCAAATAAATTATATTATTAGTTAGTTTATTTTAGTTAATAATATAAAACTAACATGAGTTACCGAGTAGGTAGCAATCTTTTATTACATTTAAATTATGTCTAATATTGAATCATACTTTTAATTTATTTGGTAAAAGAAGTAGCTACAAAAATCATTTATATATTTAATTTAGTAACACCATAACAATCACATGTCCTAATCTTTACATAATATTTTAATTAAAAAATCATTTAGCCTGGTGCATCGCACGGGCCATCATGACTAGTATACTATAAAAGTTGAGTCCTTAACCCTAATAAATGTTGGTAATCAATTTTATTTTGTATAATTTTATTCAATCTTATTATACTAAATCTTAATGATCGATTTTATTTTTCTATAAGTTAATTCATTTCATAAATAGAATAAACCTCTAGATATATTGTTCAAATTAAATCATTTTCCAAATAATAATATTATATTTATCATAATAAATGTAGGTAACAAATTTTGTTTTTGTATAATTTAATTCATTTCATAAATAACATAAATATCTGGATTTGTTAAATGTATTTAAATAATTTTATTTTTTTATAAATTAGTTAATATCATAAATAATATATTGTTTATTTAATGAAAATAAGCACTTATTTTAACCAAAAAAATATGTATTTGTTAAAAAAAATATACTACATAATTTTTTTTTACATTTAAAATCTAATTTGAGTCCCATGTATGAATAGTTGTGTTAGTGTTTTAAATTTCATTTTTAATTTATCTTCTTTTATATTTAAAAATTGTGGCTCATTTAAATTTTTGCTTTTTTTGTTTAATGTCATTACCGTTTCATGACCCTTGGTTATTCATAATTAATTGTTATTTCATTATCCATCCATAGGTTACAAAGAAAATGACTGATTATCAAAAGTTTTAAATAGTATGGTTTGCAAATAATCCATTTGTCAACCTAAAACGTTCTCATTTCTTCTCCTAGAATTTCACCGGTTAGTTTTTTTATTGATTTATTCTTCTTATATCTTTCAAATATCAAGTTTGTTCTTGATCTCTAACACAAGTATGTTTATTCTATTTTGTGAAATCGATTATTGTTTTAATTTTGTGATTTCTTATATTTGACAGTGATAATGATGAACATTATTGAAGAGACCATCCATGCAAAGAAGTTCTCGACAAATCGATTTTCTAGAAAAAATTTTGTGTGTTCTTCAATCCACACATTGATAATTCTTTTTAAATCTAATGATATATTTATTTAAATTATTTCGAATTACATGTTTTTATTAATAAATCGTTTATGTTAATGTAGGTTATTGATGTGGTCTATATTGATTTGTCAAATATCCTAAAGATCGTTGCTGAAAAACATATCATCTTGATAATTTTTTCAACAATAAAAGTTTTACAATATCTTATTTTTAATGATTTATTTTTTTATTTCAATTCATTTTTATAGAATTTTCAATAATAATTGATCTAGATACATTATTGAATACCATACGGTATAATAAAAATTATAATGTATTTTAATTTAACCATCATTACACAATTTGATATTGTGAATACTAATATTAAAGTTAATTTAATGAGAATATTTCCATCTATGTTAATACATTTTCTAATTCTTTTATATTCCCTTAATATCAACAATGCACTATATATTTTACTTAAAGTTTTTATGTTTATTGAATTAATAATTTAATTTTTTTTAATTGGTATATTTAATTTAGTGTAGTATTTCGTTTTGTTATTTGGTTGTGATATCATTATGTAAAAATAAACAATATGAAGTACCTAGCATTGTTTTTATATTGTAATTAGACAAAAAAAAACATATAATTAAATCATTGCTTAAATTTTAAAATTTTTAACTTTTTACAATTATTTTTAAAAACTTAACTATAAAAATTTTAGATTAAACTTTCTATTTAAATTACCAAATAGGTTATTATCTTTTTCTAAAATTTTATAAAAATAGAGTTAATAAAATCATAGATATTAAAATTATATTAACTATTTATGATTATTTTAAAAGACAACAATTAAAAAATCAATAATACTAACACATGTATTTAATTTTTAGGAAAATATATTATATAAATATGCATTGGAATCATGAATTTTAAGTTTTAATGCGTTATTTAAACTTTCAAATGCAAATTTATTCTTATTTAATTGATGATAATACATATTATGAATTATTAATACTTAATTTATAACTCTTTAATTTCTTATTTGTATTTCATTAGTTCATCCCTCATTAATTTAACATGACTAATTATTACTAATACAAAATTAAATCGAATTACGATCACTAATAAATGATGGTAATAATGTTTTGTTCACTTATAAATAATATAACTTTGAGATTAATTGATTTATTTTGTATTACTTAAATCACTTCATAAATAATAATAATAATAATAATAATTATTATTATTATTATTATTATAATATCATTATTATTATTATAAAAAATAAACATTTACATTTATTAATTAGTTAACTTGAGCACTTGACTAATATTTTAAAATTTTAATTTAAGATTAACATTTATCATAATAATTTGGTAACTAAAGTTTTTAGGCAATTCTATTTATTATATAGAATGGTTAAATGTTTTGAAATTATTCAATTTCATAATTGAATGTTCAAATTTAAAATATAATAGTTGTACTTGATTTCATTTTAATTTTTCTTTAATAAATAATAGTAACATTTAGTTATTTTGTGTTAAATATTTAAAATAGATAGTTCATCTAATAAATAACAACATTGACCGCATATATTTAATTTTAATTTTTTTATATATAGTAGTTATAATGATTTATCTAAGTTATATTATTTTTTTTAAAATTTAATACATATAATGATTTATGTAACGTTTAATTAATCATCTAAAAAAAATCATCATAACAAAACAAATTAGTCTTATAAAAATAAAATTGATTTTTATTTTATTTTAAAGTCAGATTCAAGTTTTCTTTCGTAACTGATTTTTTATAGTAAGTTGTTTACTTCTATATAAATTAAACTACTATATAATTTACAATTACTTCAATTGATAAGAGTATTAATTACCTGATTTTATTTTAATTTTCTAATAAATAATAGTAGTTATCATTTACTTTTTACGTGATCCAATTTAAGTTGTTTTTAATAGATAATAGAAGAAATCAGAGTTTCCTAATTTTTATTTTATATATATATATATATATATATATATATATATATATATATATATATATATATATATATATATAAAATAAAAAAGAACATAAAACGCCACATGGAGTCACCACGTTCAACCTAAGAAGATAAATATATATTATTATTTTTAAAATAAAATTTTTTACGATGTTGTGCTTTTGTAATTGTTTTACATAATTAATATTTGAGTTATGGTTGTTTTTATTTCAATTGTCGAGACAAACATATTTTCTTAAACATCATTTTAGTAACAAGTGCTTAAATTTTGTGTCATAATTATAAACAAATTTGATTTATTCAAAAACTTTTACAATCAAGTATTGATAATTTATTTTAATATATTGTTCCAAATAAAATAATAAATGTTGTTCCTATATTTTATGTATAAGAAAGATTAAATGACTCTCTTGATTGTTACTTATTGAAAAAAATTTATCTAATTATCATATTATCTGAATGTCATATATGATTAAAATTTTTAAATATAAAATCAGTCTTAAATTTATTTATTTGACAATTACTAATAAAAAATTGTTTCATCAAAAGATTAATATGTTTTTATCTCTAAAAGTCAACTTTTAAAAGTTCATAGTAGCCTCGTTATTTAGAAAAACTATATTTATCCTATAAATATCAAAGTTTTAATAATTTAACCAAACTTTACTATGTTAAAGATTTGAATTAAATTCTTTTTGTTTTCAATTTAATATATATATTGATCATTAACATAAAAAAATCCAAGAAAACAGTTTTAAGTTTATTCCTCTAATTTCAACTTAAAAAAAATAATATATATACTTCTAAAAATTTTAAAATGTAAAGTTATGTAACTTAAATAAATTGAATATTAAAAGACGGAAACAAATGACCTTCATTTTTTTGAATTAAAAGTGTGTATTTTCAATGTATAAAATTACTATTTCTAAAAAGTTATATCTAAGTACTATATGTTGTCAATCTAAATTTTATGTATTGATCCAAACAATACAAATTTTTAATAATTACCCAAAATTTAAATCAAAAAATAAAATAAATTGGTGCATCGCACAGTTCATTTTGACTAGTATATATATATATATATATATATATATATATATATATATATATATATATATATATCGACAGCGAGAGAGAGAGAGAGAGAGAAGAGAAGAGAGAGAGCGAGACGAGAGAGAGAGGAGAGCGAGAGCGAGAGAGAGAGAGTGAGTGTTGATGACAATCTGTATATTAAATGCAAAATAATTGCTATTTAACATTATTATATTACATTAAATTTAAATTGATTAATCATAAATCTGAAAATAAAATAATGAGTAAATTACAAAAATGGTCTCTGTGGTTTGTTTAAAATTATGGAAACAATCCCTTAACTTTCAAAGTTGTATTGATAGTCTCTCAAACCATTGTTTGTTTTCATAAATGGTCTCTCTTAGTCTTAATTTTTTTAAAAATGATCAATATACCATTTCACTCTTGATTTCTTAATATTATAATTATTCACTCTTGGTCCTTTGGCTAACTTTTTTTTTATTTTACCTTTAATTATTTTATTTTAGACATTATTATTTTATTATTAATTTTTGTTTAATTATAGTTAGTTGATTAATTGATTATGATTTGATCAAATATAGTTAAAACTAAACTTTATTAATTCATGATTGTTAGGCTTTATTAATTGTAATCAAGTCTGGAGGTTTAATTGCATTTACTTAATATTTCATACGTTATTTATACACGAACTTTAATATTTTAACTCACGGACTTAGGCCTCATTAAGTTTATTATTTAAAGGGTTGTTTAGGTTTTAGTGTGTATTATTGAAGGTGTTACGAGTGCGTGTAGCCGTTCATTCATAGAGAGAAATAAACTTTTGTTCGTCGTAATCTTCGTTCAAGGATCATAATATTCGGCGATTGGTATTGATTCTCGATCATAATCTTAATGATATATTGCTTGATTATATATGTTGCAATTAGTATCAACGCAACAAATTGGTTTTGATTGATTTCATACTGATTCATCGTCGTTTTTTTTCCAAGTCTGCGCATGATTTTTTCTGTTTGATTTTATTGATTCCATTGTAATTTAATATTTTTGTTGTTATTAGTCTACGCATTCGTAGAAATAGATTTGGTCAAACATGGGAGAATATAATTCATTCATCAGAACAATCCAATTCTATAATTTTTTTTGCGCATTAAGTTTACATTGGTTAAACTTTTTCTACTTTGTTGGTCAAAATTAATTTAGGAGGTCAACGTGTGATTTAATTGCTTCTGAGTTCTGACATTCGAAAGTTGGTATTTTTTTTTAAAACTCTTGGATCATTCATGAATTGTCAACATTCGAATTGTTAGTGGCTTCAGTAGGAATGTAGGATCCAACATTTTTTGGTGGAAACATTAAAATCGGTCAAACTTTATAAATTATAATTTTTATGCTTAGGAAAATTGCATGCGGAAGTTGGGTTCAACAATTTTGACTCTCGGATATTTTTTTTGCCAATTTTTCGGACTCTCTCGGTAGAAAAATATTTGGTTCATGAATAACTACTTTTGGGTCAAGTTGAATTTTGGTATTTGAATCGAAGATTGATTCCAATTGGTTGGTTGAGATTTTTCGTTTGATTCTATATTCATTCGGGTGAACATCATTCTGTTTTTGCAACCGATTAGTAAAGATTTAATCTAGATTTTGAACATCATCTGAATTCAAATTGTATTAACTGTCGGATCCAGTTTTTAAAGAAACTCTCAGTTACATTTTTTGTTGAAACTTTTGGTTAAATTTTTGGAGTATAAATGTTTATTTGGTTCGTTGAATTTCGGTAATCATAGTCGAAGACTAATACTAAACGGTTGGCTATAAAAATTTGTTTGATACTATATTAATTCGGTTGAACATCAATCTGTTTTTGCAACTAATTCGTAAAAGATTTAATCTAGATTTTGGCTACACTTTGAATTCTAATTTTTAAAACTTTCGGATCCAAAGTTTTTTAGACTCAGAAAATTTCAACTTAGTTTTTCATTCCATTTGAAAGTCATAACTCACGGATCATTCTGATTCGAACGTTTCAACTTTCGGATCCTTCTTCAAGTATTTTTCCTGAGTGTTGAATCAGCTCAATTCAATCACCAGTCTGACGATCCATTCAAGCAAGCATCTCAATATGTCTGGACCAAATGAGAAAATTTCAGATAAGGCCCACTCTGCATCCGACACTAAGGTAAGTCTTCTTCCTAAAGAAGTTTTAGCTGAATTAGATTTGCTAAGAAAAGAAGCTAAGAAGTTAGATGCCTTTCAGACTGCCCTTATAAATGCTCAAAACAAAAAGTCTGATTTGAAATCCAACATCTTAGTTATACAAGCATATGTGTCTAAGGCGAATGACGAGAAAAAAGATTTGTCTGCCAAAATATCTGAACTAGAATACGATCATCAAATGCTTAAGGTAGATATATCCGATTGCATTAAAAAATATGAGTTTGTCCTGGCCGAAAGAACGAAATTGAGAGAAAAACTCAAAGACATGGAAGATAGATTTTATAAACGAGGACAAACTGATCAAACCATCAACATGTAGAAGCCTAGAGAATTAAAATCTAAAGATGGTTTAGGGTTTGCCGGTTACAGATTCATGGAGGAAATGATCAACAAAAAGAAAAGTCCATTATATCATGTTGGTACCATGGGTCGGGGATTTGTAATGCCTTACAACAAAACTTGGCTAGAAGTGTAGTCGAAGAAGAAGAAAAACGAGCAAGATCTGATATAAAACAAATTAAGTTTGTCTATGATTGTCTAAATCATGACTCTCTCCAAGGGAAATTAGACAGGAATCTGTTGTAGAACTAGAAGAATTTACACCTGACCCGACATTGCCAAAAACTCGTGATATATCTCATATTTTGTTCTAGAACAACGGGCTTCTGATTTAGAACAGATATTGGAAACTACATGATGCGTGCAAAACACACCTCAGGTTTTAATAACTAAATGAACCCAAAGTATAAATTACACAACTGGCAGTGTACCAATCGTGTGCAATATAGCTTTAAGAATCACAAAGGATTTATCGAACTCAGGGAACGGAATAAAGATCGGAGACTCAAATACTACAACCTAAACCAATATTTAGCTATTTTTGACGTTTTGAGGAAGTTATCAACTAATGGCAATAATTAAAATTAATTAACCGAATAACTGAAGCAAACTAAGTAACACAAGAATAAAAAGTTAAACTAATATTTTTTGGATTTTTCAAATTAAATAAGAACCAATTCTAGCAAACAAGAATTAAACTAAACAACTAAAGCAAGCAAGTAACGACAACTAAATTATACGAACCAAACTAATTAAAGCAAAATCAAATCAAACTAACTTGAGCAAGTAAAGAACGATGATAAATTTTACCAAATTCTTATATTACGAAAGCGTCACCCACTTGGAATTAGAAGACTATAATTAATTGGCGATAGATTGAATTGATTGACTAAAGACAAATCGGTTGATAACCAATTTTAAATTCAATTAAGCCCGGATTTTGGTTTAATTTACCGATTATTTAATTACTTCAAGTTAAAATATTTAATCTTGATAACCACGTGATGGAAACAAAGCAACTCGTCAAAACTCCAATATTAACCAATTAATCTTATAATCGCAACACAATGCATAAAGATAATCGATTAACACCGAAATCCAACAAATTGACTTTGTCACTTTAAAAATCAAACTTTATGATTTGCCAATCCTATTATCGCAACACAATGCATAAGAACCAACAAACACATAAAATTCTAGATTAACAATCAACTATCAAACCATTATCGCAACACAATGCCTAGAAGAGATAGTTGACTATTAATTTTTCATTTAAAGCCTCTTTCTTTTTAAAACGCAGATCTAATTAACACTTTATTATCGCAAAACAATGCTAAAAGATTAATAAAAATCTGATTTTTAACAAGAAAATATGAAATAATCAAGAATCCAACAAATATAAACTAAAATCCATCAATCAATCCAACAATTTACCAATTAATACATAGAATCCATCATCCCAAGCGGGTGAACAAGAAAACTACTCACTAATCATGCTAAAAACCGAAATTAAACTCAAATTAATAAAAACCATTATGAAATCAGAAAGTTTAAGGAACGAGTGTACCAAATCCGTAGCTACAATGAAGAAATTGAACTCCAGAACTTGACCCGAATGCTTGTAGATCCAGGAAATCCGAAACCTTTCACTAAACTATGATTAATTACTTGAAAAGCTACGAAAAACTCTAAAACTCGTCTCTAAAACCGTGGAAAATCGCACCAAATGCTAGAAAATCCAAGAAAATTGAAACTTTCAACTAATCTATGACTAACTATCTTGAAAATCGAAGAAAAACGTAACTAAAAGCTCTGAAAATTGTCTCTGAAACTCCCAAAATTCGATCCTCATGCTTGAAAACGAAACCCTAAACTAATCTATGATTAACTACGTGAAAAACGAATGTAAAATCGCCCAAAACTATCTTCAATTCGGCACACACCGGCTGCTACACTTCTAGGGTTTTAAAAACGATTTCGTGGGCTGGGATTCTTACGCGGCCGCGTAGGGTTAAGTCACGTGGCCGTGTAGCTGCACTGACTGATCTTACACCACCTGGGTACATGGCCTTGTAAACATATGTTCACGCGGCCGCCTAAAAGAAGGCTACACGGCCGCGTAGGACAATTTTCAGCAAATCTTCGATTTTGACCAGGGAAGCTACGTGGACTTCAAATCTTCATTCTTTTGGCCTCGATTTCCGTTCCAATGTCGATTTAACGGCTTTTGACATGCGAAACACAAATATTAATAAAATCAGTATCTTTTCACGCATTTTGGTCTGAAAACCATGCAATATGCAAGGAAAATGATACGATAAATATGTATAAATATGCACATATTAAAATACCCCACACTTGAGCTTTGCTTGTCCCCAAGCAAACTGCAACATAGATGTTTTCAACCAGGCCTCAACTCAAAAACTAACTCTCTAGAAACACGATATAGACTCTTAAGCATTAAAGATCCATAAACAATGCATTTGAAACCTAGCTAAGCAGACAAAGAGACCACGAGATGCAAATAAAATAGAATGACGATGTCAATCACTTCTAACCTTGTTGCATGAATTAGCACCTCACGGTTTTCACTCAACACTCATGTGTATAGGCTCATATGTGTTGGCACAAAATCGTCTCAACGCCAGACGTGTCACATAAAAACTGCAGCATAAGCTTGATATAGAATCACATCTCCATCACTTATGTTTGAAAATAAAGCACATAAAGGACTTCAAGGGTTGTAATGGAGCTAGGCTCGGGTGATGGGTATGTTTGGTCTGAGTGAGGCGTAAAAGAATGAGACCAAAGAAGTAGCAGCAATCCTTAGAACTAAAGCGACAACCAGGATAACAAACAATGAAAATAACTATCCCTGAAGACTCAGCATATTGGCTTATACTATAGTTCTCAAGGGCGATGCAAAGGGAAGAAAACTTCTAGATTATTTCTTTTTCGCTCTTTTTCTCTTTCATCCTTGTATTTACCCCCCTTTTTTCACTCTTTTTATTTGTTTTTTTTTTCTTTTTTCTTTTTTCTTTTTTTTTTCAACAACCCTGAACTCTCTTTGATTCCTTCAAACATGAAGCTTTTATGACACCCTGCTAAAAAAAGAACTATCTCGACTAACTAGCATCGCCCGGGTACAATACTAGAAAAACCAGAAAGAACACGAAAGCAATGGATTCCACAAGGCTCGAATGTTTTCTAAATACAAAGAATAATCAATAAAGCTCTAAATTTGGCCTAACAGGGAAAACTGTGGCTGCTACAAGTCCTTAAATCCTGCTACTAAGTCTCGGTCCACATTCGGGTCAATCGATAGACACAAGGGAAAATCTGGCTACTGATTTGTGTTGTCACCGAAACGAAAGGCTAAGGCTCAAATGGGGGCAATCTAGAGAGATAACGTGGGCAAGGGAGTATCATGAGGGAAACGGGTTATCCTAACTTTGCCTTTACATGTGTGCTAAATTCTCAAAAATGTGATCTTGATGTGCATTCACAAACAAGTTCTACCTTAGAATAAATGACACCGACAATACCACACGAAAACAAATAATGAGCATTAAAATTGAATGCTATGCAGGCTCAAATCCTCACGAAATGAATGTAAAGGGTTAGATTGTGCTCAAAACATGCAATTTTGGCCATGAAAGAGTGACATGCAAATCGAACATCTCGATGCCATAAAAAGTCTCAATGCCACTTATCTTGATTCGCATGCATAGTAAATAGAACAATACTGTGAAAGAGTCCAACATGCAAAAATAGAGAATATTTTGAAAATCGGCCGAATTTTAGACAAAAAAAAATGCCATGAATTGTTCCTAAGAACATGAAAAGCTCAAAATCAACATTTTTATACCCCCACCCCATACTTAAATCTGACAGTGTCCTCACTGTCATAAACAATGCAATGCAAATCTAACAAGTAACAGTAAATTAGAACAAGAAAAACTCCCCTGATAGCATGCCAAAAATAAGCCATGGATGTCTCGCAGGGGGTGCAGCGGCTGTATCAAGCTCGAGATCAGGACCCGGTGTTGGGTGAGCTGTGGGGAAATCGACGGTGGGCACCTGATTGGTTTTCTTAAAACCCTTACGCAGACTTGAGGATTTAAAACTTCGTGGTGGTGTAGCTTTTATCTACGCGGTGGTGTAGCTTTTATCTACGCGGTGGTGTAGCTTTTATTCACGTGGTGGTGTAGGTTTATCTACGCGGTGATGTAGCTTTTATTCACGCGGTGGTGTAGGTTTATCTACGCGGTGGTGTAGGCGCACAGTCAGGAAAAAAATGGACAGCAGTTGCAAATCAAATTCCATTCCAACAGGTAACATTAGACAAACCCACAAACACAACTATGAATCTCACAATCAACTTCAATCAGCAAACACCTCACCCCACACTGATTTCACTCAAAAACATATGATTTCGCCCGAATCAAAGAAAAGAAAACTAACTAAATAGAAGAACTAAATGATGGCTTGATTGACTTTAAGAGTCAAACTAGAGAAACTAAAATCATGCAATAAAAGCAATAAAATAGGCTCACTTTCCGATAAAGCATGTCATACAAAATTATAGAAAACACATAAATGAGATGCTAAAAACGACACACAAACGACACTTAACAAAAGTATTAAAGTATAAACTGATTCCAAGTTATTGACTTATAAAAAGTCAAAAACTCAGAATAAAAGATAGCATCCTACTCCATACTTGACTCGAAGCCCATGGACTCAAACATGAAACACACAATGAAAATGAAATCAAAACAAGCAACGAATTATAAAAAGCATTATGAGAATCACACTAGATGATACATTAGCAAAGATCACACATAATATCACACTAAAACATGCAAATGATGATACTAAATATAAGAGCGAAAACACACAAATATACAATAGTGACTTGAGTTATGAATGAGGCTTCTAAACATCGCACATAACATTAGAATGTCATGTAAAACGATGCAAGAACACTTATTTAAGCAAAATGATCTACGAAGCTAAAATTCAAAAACTTGAAAAACAAGGTCTCAACAATTTGACTTTCCAAAAGTCAAACTAGAGCCACAAAATTATTTAGCTAGGCAACGAAAAACCTTAAATATCGAAACTAGAAGTCATGTTGACTCAAGAACGATATAAAGGCGAATTACTCAAGCGAAACATGAAGGCAAAGTAGCATACTAAAGCAAGTAATTTGAAAGTAAACTAAACTCAATTTGACTCAAAAAGTCAAAACCATGAACTAGAAATTAGAACAAGCAAACATGCTTTCAAAACAAGACCACTAGCATCAATCATGCAATCCTAAGACACATACTCAATGCACTGGCTACTTATTTAAGCATATAACTTTCAAAATTTAAATTAACAACTCAACACATCAAGCAAAACAAACTAAACATAAAATGAAAACTTAATATACAAATGAAAGTATCTACGGGTTGCCTCCCGAAAGCGCTTGTTTTGACGAGTCTCTAGCTTGACTCGTCCACATGACCCTTAGATTGATAAAACATACCTGGGAAACGAGCTCGCAAACCTTTCATACCCACTAAAGAAATGTACTCACCAACCGGATCCTCATGATCAAAATTAAGCTTCGGAAATTGACAAGTTGGTTTTTCTGTGATCTTCTCTACCTTCTTCTTCCGCTTTCTTGGCTTCTTCGATTTCCCTTTCCTCTTTACCGATAATGAAGGTACCTGTCCATCACAAACAACAACAGAATCATATTCAAGATTATCAAGCTTATCATGATCAATATGAGAAGGAATAGATGGCGATGGTGCTTCAAACAAAGCAAAAATATCCTCATCGGTTGGAGTATCAATCTCATCAATGTGCATATGCCAATCTACTCCAAGCAAGCAAGCAATCTCCGGCAAATCTCAATCAGCATCAAACTCATTCACATTAATGTGCATCTGACAATAAAATTAACTTTTCAGGGGAATTGCCCCTAAAAAGGATCAATTAAACTACCGGTGTTGGTTGTTTCTTAAAGCTCACACCGTTCCCCGGCAACGGCGCCAAAAACTTGATGCGTGCATAACACACCTCAGGTTTTAATAACTAAATGAACCCAAAGTATAAAATATACAACTGGCAGTGTACCAATCGTGTGCAATATAGCTTTAAGAATCACAAAGGATTTATCGAACTCAGGGAACGGAATAAAGATCGGAGACTCAAATACTACAACCTAAACCAATATTTAGCTATTTTTGACGTTTTGGGGAAGTTATCAACTAATGGCAATAATTAAAATTAATTAACCGAATAACTGAAGCAAACTAAGTAACACAAGAATAAAAAGTTAAACTAATATTTTTTGGATTTTTCAAATTAAATAAGAACCAATTCTAGCAAACAAGAATTAAACTAAACAACTAAAGCAAGCAAGTAACGACAACTAAATTATACGAACCAAACTAATTAAAGCAAAATCAAATCAAACTAACTTGAGCAAGTAAAGAACGATGATAAATTATACCAAATTCTTATAATACGAAAGCGTCACCCACTTGGAATTAGAAGACTATAATTAATTGGCGATGGATTGAATTGATTGACTAAAGACAAATCGGTTGATAACCAATTTTAAATTCAATTAAGCCCGGATTTTGGTTTAATTTACCGATTATTTAATTACTTCAAGTTAAAATATTTAATCTTGATAACCACGTGATGGAAACAAAGCAACTCGTCAAAACTCCAATATTAACCAATTAATCTTATAATCGCAACACAATGCATAAAGATAATCGATTAACACCGAAATCGAACAAATTGACTTTGTCACTTTAAAAATCAAACTTTATGGTTTGCCAATCCTATTATCGCAACACAATGCATAAGAACCAACAAACACATAAAATTCTAGATTAACAATCAACTATCAAACCATTATCGCAACACAATGCCTAGAAGAGATAGTTGACTGTTAATTTTTCATTTAAAGCCTCTTTCTTTTTAAAATGCAGATCTAATTAACACTTTATTATCGCAAAACAATGCTAAAAGATTAATATAAATCTGATTTTTAACAAGAAAATATGAAATAATCAAGAATCCAACAAATATAAACTAAAATCCATCAATCAATCCAACAATTTACCAATTAATACATAGAATCCATCATCCCAAGCGGGTGAACAAGAAAACTACTCACTAATCATGCTAAAAACCGAAATTAAACTCAAATTAATAAAAACCATTATGAAATCAGAAAGTTTAAGGAACGAGTGTACCAAATCCGTAGCTACAATGAAGAAATTGAACTCCAGAACTTGAACCGAATGCTTGTAGATCCAGGAAATCCGAAACCTTTCACTAAACTATGATTAATTACTTGAAAAGCTACGAAAAACTCTAAAACTCGTCTCTAAAACCGTGGAAAATCGCACCAAATGCTAGAAAATCCAAGAAAATTGAAACTTTCAACTAATCTATGACTAACTATCTTGAAAATCGAAGAAAAACGTAAGTAAAAGCTCTGAAAATTGTCTCTGAAACTCCCAAAATTCGATCCTCATGCTTGAAAACGAAACCCTAAACTAATCTATGATTAACTACGTGAAAAACGAATGTAAAATCGCCCAAAACTATCTTCAATTCGGCACACACCGGCTGCTACACTTCTAGGGTTTTAAAAATGATTTCGTGGGCTGGGCTTCTTACGCGGCCGCGTAGGGTTAAGTCACGCGGCCGTGTAGCTGCACTGACTGATCTTACACCACCTGGGTACATGGCCTTGTAAACATATGTTCACGCGGCCGCCTAAAAGAAGGCTACACGGCCACGTAGGACAATTTTCAGCAAATCTTCGATTTTGACCAGGGAAGCTACGTGGACTTCAAATCTTCATTCTTTTGGCCTCGATTTCCGTTCCAATGTCGATTTAACGGCTTTTGACATGCGAAACACAAATATTAATAAAATCAGTATCTTTTCACGCATTTTGGTCTGAAAACCATGCAATATGCAAGGAAAATGATACGATAAATATGTATAAATATGCACATATTACTACATCATGATCTTTTGAGCAATAATGAATATTTTAAAAGAAAATGTCAGATTTAGAAGCCGAAATTGCTCGATTTTACTCCTCTTTAGCTGACACCTCGCAACAAAATGATATAATACATGCCCTTAAGTTAGCCTTAAAAGAAACCAAAGATTTGGTTGATGCGAACAGAAACACTTTCTTAAGAAAAGGAAAATGATTTTAATGAGGCAAAGAGATTGTTTTCTATTCGAGTACAGAGTTTCAAACTTAATGTTAAATCATTTGACAAGGAACGAGATCAGCTTCTAGCGACCATTAAGGGGCTGGAATCTCAACTTGTTCCTACCGAAACTGTTTAAATCCACAAGTTTCTGTCATCAACAATTACACGGTTGAAAGTCGTTCTGAATCCAAAGAATCATACTCTGAACTTATAAGGAAACATCTCTTGGATATCAAGAAAGACATAGAAAAGTTGGAAGTTCCGATCAAGATTTACACCGGTGAATCTTCTAAATCCTCTTTCAAAAGAGTCGTAAGAAATTCAATATACTCTTGCTTTAAGAGTACAGGGAATTCCCGAAAGCCATAAAGATCGGAAAATCTAACAAGAATAAATGGTTCTCTACTAAGAATGACTTAGGCTTCTCTTCTACTCAAGTGAAAAATGATTTTGAGAATCCTAAGTACTCACAACCATTTATATCTGATTCACATGTCTTAAAGAATAATAAAGTTCGGTTTGATATTAATCAAAAGACTGCTTCGTGTGATGCTTCGGTATTGCATAAACCGTGTTTGAAATATTCATTTAAGTAGTTACTTGATTTACATCCTACTAAACTTGGTAATTCTGCTCATGTTATGAATGATTGTGTATCCAATGTTTGGAATAACTTAGTTATCCATAACGTAAATAAACAAAAAGGGTCCACATTCACTCTCCACTGGCTACCTAAGACTGTCATGAAGGGACCTAACTGGAAATGGTTACCTAAGGCAGAGAAGAAGGTCATTACTCAGAGATGGGTACCAAAGCTAACTTGACTGGACCTAAACTTCAATGGGTACCAAAAATTACGTGATTATTTTGTAGATAAATGGCTCCTGCTCAGTTCAGTTCAGGACTCGAGCCTCAATGAGACGACTTCTGTACGTATCATTACAGATACCATGTTTAAAAGAAATGGCTCTTGCTCAGTTCAGTTCAGGACCCGAGCCTCAATTAGATGGTTTCTGTATGTATCAGTACATAGCCCGCATTTAAAAGAAATTGCTACTGCTCAGTTCAGTTCAGGACCCGAGCCTCAATGAGATGGTTGCTGTACGTATCAGTACAGAACCCGTATCTAAAAGAAATGGCTCCTGCTCAATTAAGTTCAGGACCCGAGCATCAATGAAATGACTCCTGTTCACTTCAGCTCAGGACCCGTACTTCAAAGAGATGACTTATGTACATCACAGTATAGAACTCAAACTTCAAAGTGATGACTTCTAAACAATACTGTTTGGAACCCGTGCTACAGTGTTTCAGAAAATTCCACCCTAGCATGCATATCTGAGTGTCTGTTCAACATCAAACACGAAACGACAACATGGAGCATAAATTTCTTTCTTATATTATGCCTCTATATTCGGTTGTTTAATATTTATTCTTATTTGCAGGAGGAGTTTTCAACAATGCGTTAACGAGGACGTGTTTCTCACTCTTCTAGTATGCAGAATTTTTAAAAAGGAATATTTTTAGTGCATACTTGCAGAGGAAGTGGTTTTATTTAATTTTTTAATAAAATTTTTTATTTCGTAGTTAAAGTTTTTGTTGAGTTTTGTTAACCCATGATGATGCAAACTCTTTTGGATTTTATCTGATCATCTTTTAAGGAAAAGTTAATGTTTTTGTTCAATCTGAGGATATCAGTCTAATCTTTCATGCCAAATAGGATTCATTCATTCAATCTGATTCACTTATTCTGATTTATTCTGACTGATCAGATCTCATGATCTCAATTCTCTGAGATTCTCTCTGTTCTGTATTAATTCTTTCAGTGTTGAATTTATTCAAATCTGAATCATATTTCATTCTTATTCATTCATTCAGATAATTTTCTTCATTGTTAGATTTATTATTTCGATCCTAGGAGTTATTTTGTAATATTTATTTTCATTTTAATTTGTCTTGTATTTATTTCTATGTATTTCATGTTTATGTAATAGTGTAGGGGCCAATGTTGCCAAGTCTTGTAAGTTAATTAATGGAGCCTATAAAAGGCTCCTAGGGTTTACTTTTGAAAAGACACGGTTGACTACATTTTGAATATTCAATTCCAGCCGCCACTGTTGAAGTTCTCTCATATTCATCTTGTCTCTTCTTTATCAACACATTTATTGAGCTCGGTTTCTTCATGTGTTTGATGAGAAAAACATTAAGGTGCTGATCATATACGGGATTTCAAATTAACAATTGGTATCAGAGCACAGAGGGGTGGATTTCAACTGATTTCTTTCGGATTCTGCTGGGTTTGTTCATGTTCTTCGAGTTCTTCCATATTCAACCGGTTAGATCTTCATTTTCCATGGTTTTTCGAGTTTCTTGTGTTATAATGGTTCTATAAACATCACATTATCATTATCTACTGATTTTAAACTCATTTACTTCCATATCTTTGTTAAAATCATCAAGAATCGACCATTTTGAAGCTTGAAAATATGGGTTTTTTAAGTGGGTTTTTCATGTGTTCATGCTAGTTTTAAGTGTTTTCTAGGTTGTTTTAAATCACCAAAAGTGTTTAAAATAGTTTATAAATCATTTAGAACTGTTTTTAGGCATTAAAACTGATAAAATCGAATTCTGTCTTTTCTGCCTTAGAAAAACATAATAACCTGCTGTATTTCGGATTACATACTGTAGCATTTCGGACCACATAGGCACCAAATTCGGACCTCACAATCATCCTAATTCGGACCACACTTAGGTGAATTTCGGACCCCCATAAGCCAATTTCGGACCAAAATTCGGTCCAATCCGAACTTCGGACCATCCGAAGTTCAGGAAAGGCTTTCCATTTTTCACTAATTGGGACTTGTTCTAAAATTTTTTTCAATTTCGGACCTCACCATTTCGGACAATCCGAATTCGGTCCTCTGTCCTTATTTCGGAACCATCATATTTCGGCCACTTCACTGTTCATCCGAATTCGGTCCATAGGTCCATCCGAACTTAGGTCATCCGACTTTGATTCCCCCAAGTACTACTGTTCATCCGAATTAGGACACACATCCGAATTTGACCTTCATCCGAATCACTATTCATCCGAAATCGACCCATCCGAAGTCTAGCCATCCAAAATCAACCCATCCGAACCACTATTCATCCGAAATCATAGCATCAGAATTAGCACATCCGAATTCGGTTACCCCATCCGAAACACTGTTCATCCGAATTCAGAACATTCTGATTTCAGTCCAACCCATCCGTGTTCAGTTTCCACCTCTAAGATCTCCATATTCTTAATCAGCACCTATACTCATAATGTCTCGTGAAGCTCTTGTACTCGGATATGAGAACAGACCACCAGTTCTCTATCCTGATGAGTACGAACAATGGAAAGCCCGGTTCCTGAAATTCGTTGGAATGCAACCTCTCGGGAATCTGATGCTTCAATCAATATCCGAAGGACCCGTCATCTACTATAGAGAGATTGCTGCCAGACCCGAGGCTGACCCTCCTGTCCTAGCCTCAAAAGTTGAAAGAGAGCCGACAAATGACGACGAGAGGGATCGCCAGCACGCTGATAAGAGGGCAGAATATCTGATTTATCAAGCCCTCCCCACTGATATTTTGGTAGGTGTAGACAGTAAAATGTCTGCAAAAGAAATGTGGGACGAGCTGGAAATCCAAATGCTGGGGGCAGATCTTGATGATCGTGCCAAAATTGAGGAGGCAAAGGCAAAGTTTTCAGAATTCCGCGCTAAAGACGGGGAATCTCTGCAATCCACATTCACCAGGTTCTGTGCAGTCCTTAACGAATTGAATAAACTGCACATCAAGAAGGATCGGGATGACATAAACATCCAATTCTTTGCCGCCTTAGCCCCCGAGTGGCAGCTTGTATGTAGGGCAACAAAAAGAGTCTTGAACATTCCTAAGGTATCTATAAATGTCGTCTTTAAGGAGCTTAAGAAATATCAAGGGGATGTGGATCAACAGAAGCTGATGGCAAATCAATTGGCCTCTCTACTGCTATCAGCCAAGACAGGGTTGAAACCGAATGATTCCCTAGCCTTGATCACCAACACGCAGATTCCGACACCATCTTTTGCTCCTGGTTCTTCATCGTCTCAGTACAGGTATGCTTCCCCTCCGTGTGAGGTCTATGATGAGGAGGAAGCTACGATCCAAGAACAGATTGCCTTGTGGACCAACCGTCTCCAACAACGACGATTCTCCAACAAGACCAACAACCAACTCCGATATGACACTGGTCCTCGGAGGTACTCAGATGATAGGAGGGATGACCGTCGCGATGACTATCGCCGAGATGACTACCGCAGGGATGACAGGGATGATCGCCGGTATGATGACAGACGCGACTATCGCGATGATCGCCGTTATGAAAGGCGTGACGAAAGGCGAGATGACAGGAGAGATGACAGGCGGGACGATCGAAGGGATGATCGTCGGGATGACCGCCGGGACCGGAAGGCGTGATGATAGCCGCGAGCACCGCCGGGCCGACAAGAGGCCGGCGGAAAGAAGAGAGGAGAAGCCAAGAGCAGATGAGCCAAAGGCCACTGATGAACGTCTCTGCTACAAATGTGGCAAACCAGGCCACTTTGCTAGGGAATGCAAGAATAACTTTGAGAGAGACGTTGCTTATTACGAAAGAAAGCTCGAGGCTGCAAAGAAGAAATCGGATGCCTTAGCCCTCGTCGCCCAGGAGGACTACTGGGATGCTGAGGATTCTGAAGACGAGGATGAAAAGGGCAAGAATTGCTATATGGTTGATCGTCAGGGGTTGGAGACTTGTACTGATGTCACTGCTGAAAATTCAGACATTGCTGCTGAGGGGGAGACAATGAAACATCCACCAGCATGTCTGATGGCTACAACCGACGATCCCGAATGCTCCACATCCGGTTCCGAGTCCAGTGAGGTATATTCCTATTACATTCCTGCACATGTAAATAAATTATTTGTAGATAATTAATGTACACTACACACACAAATACTTGATCTACAAGATAGATTAAAAGCTGAAACTGCAAAGTGTGTACAGCCTGAACATCAAGCTCATATTCTTAAAGAATCATCTGAATCATATCATGCAAAATGGTTAACTAATCATAATGTTATAAAACAGATGTTGATAGAAAAAGTAGATGTTCAGGATAGGAATATATACCTTGAATCTTGCATGGAAACGCTTTCAAAAGAAAAACTCTCTTTAAAAGAAGAAATTTCTGTTCTTACAAAACAATTAGATGTGGTAAATATGGAAAATATAGACAGTTTAGAAAAATACAAAATGATTGAAGAAGAAAGGATAAGTTTGTATGCAAGAATAAAGACCCTTGACGATGCATTTTTGAAAAGGGGTCAAACAGAACAAACTATCCATTTAAATCAGCCCAAAGAAACTAGGTTTTACCATTCTAAACAGGGAATTGGTTTTAAAAATCCTAAATATTTGGAAAAAGCACAAAATGTCTTACCTGTATTTTATGACATGAATTATATGGGAGCCGGTATTAAATCTTTCTTTTTTGAGTCATCAAAAGAAGTTTTAAACCAAGAAAATGAGAAACGTGTTGCGCGTAAAGATAAAGAAATTTCTTTTCATTATGAAGAACTTAACGAGAGTTATTCTTCTAGAGTACCCACTTTAGAGGAAGATCTCTCGTCAACTTATTCAGAAACTGAATTGAACACTGAAACTGAAAAATCAACTCCTCAACTTTATATTCCTGCAAAAGTTCTTCAACAACAAATCATTGTTTTAGAAAAGGAATTGAAGTCGTCTCAAGAGAAAGCACTTGATCTTCAAGATGCTCTTCTTAAGAGAGAAGAAGAATTGGTAAATCAATCTTTTCAACAAACTGTGGAAGTCACTGTCTACAGAGAAAATTTTGAAATAGTTTCACAACAATTGAAAGATCTTTCAAAACAACAAACACTTTCTCATTCCCTAAAAATTCCATGTATGTCATCAGATAAAGGTAAGGCTACAGCTGAAACTTCTTCTATCTTTGTCAAAGGTGAGTGCTCAAATGCTTTCAAGAATGAGGTTTCTAAAAAGACTCAGATAAAATCCAAGTCTTTTAAGAAACCCACTCACCACCAAAAAGAAAAGTCTGTCAAGTCTAAATCTTCCATACTTACTGACTCTAATCGTTTTGTTCCTACAGATCATATAAGGAGAGTCCCAAAAACCACCATGCAGGATTTTACAAGTTTTTTTTGTGAAGAAGGCTTTAATGCCAAGTGAATTTGTTACTAGAGATAGGATGTCTGTAATCTCTAAAGACAATTTGTGTAACAAAGTGTGTGACAATGTTTGTAATGATGTACCGAATTCTACTATTCCGTTAAAGTACTCTTTCAAGGATTTGTTTAATCTATGTCCAACTAAATATAGACGTCAGGTTCCTGAAATGAATGCTTTTGTGCCTTATCCTGTTAAATGTATTCGGAAAAAGAAAACTAAAAATAATGCATCATCGGCCACAAACAAAGTTGAGATATGTCCGTTGCCAAGGCCCAAAACCAAAGCAACGATCAAGAAGGTCTCAACAAGACAAAAACCGAAGGCAATTTCAGCGCCTAAGGTTCCAAAACCCAATAAATCCAATCTTCAATGGATTCCAAAGGGTTGTGCATCCGGACCACACACAAATGCTAGCTGGGTTTCTAAATCTGTACACGTGCAATATAAATCTGGAAATCCTAACAAAAAGGGACCCATATTGAGGTGGGTACCCAAGGTTGTTTGATCTTAATGCAGATGGTTCTTGGTTACTTCTGATCAAGACCCGTGCTTCAAAGAAATGGCTTCTAGTTACCTTAGACTAGGACCCGTTCTTTTGCTTGTCGGTTGTGCTTAAACCGACACGTTTGGCTTCTGTGCACACAACCCAGGACCCGGTCTTAACTCATCATGTTTTCTGAACATCTCGGTTCAGAACACGGTTTGATTGTGAATTAAAAATGGATGTGTTTGAATGCATATAGTTTTTCATTATATGAATTTATGTGTTTTTCAGGCTAAGTCCATTTGGTATATGGATTCGGGTTGCTCCAAGTACATGACAGGAAGAAGAGAATTGCTGTCCAACGTTGTTGAACAGTATTGCGGAACTGTGAAATTCGGGAACAACCATCAGGCTCAAATAAGAGGATACGGGGACTTAGTTCTAAATAATCTGGTCATCAAGGACGTTGACTATGTTGAGGGGTTATCTCATAATCTTTTTAGCATAGGATAGCTCTGCGACAAAGGACTAGAAGTAACGTTTAGGGCTAAGAACTGCAGTGTTAAGAACATGGATGGAAAAAAAATCTTGACTGGAACCCGAAAATCTAACCTTTACACCATTGACGTATCTAAGCTTGTAGTGAAGGATAACATTTGTCTACTATCAAAAGCCTCTTCAAAAGACTCTTGGTTGTGGCATCGAAGATTATCCCATTTGAATTTTGATAATATCAACAAGCTGGCTGCGGAGCAATTGGTCAAAGGACTTCCTGAGTTACGCTATGAAAAGGACCATCTGTGTGGAGCATGTGAGAAAGGAAAAATGAAACGATCATCTCACAAACCAAAGCCCGAACCATCAACAAAAAGAGTTTTGGAGTTACTTCATATGGATTTATGCGGACCAATGAGAACTCAAAGCATAAATGGAAAACGATATGTGTTGGTTATCGTTGATGATTATTCTCGATATACCTGGGTAAGGTTCTTGCGTTCCAAGGACGAGACAGCTCAAGAAATCATTGATTTTATCAAGAGTGTCGAGACCCAACAGCAGCTGTCAGTACAATCAATCAGATCAGATAACGGCACGGAGTTCAAGAACTCGGTAGTGGAGGGCTTCCTTCGATCCAAGGGGATTCAGCATCAATACTCTGCTGCTCGAACACCTCAACAAAATGGGATCGTGGAAAGGCGTAACCGTACGCTAGTAGAAGCCGCTCGTACAATGCTCACATACTCAAAGCTACCTCCGTTCTTGTGGGCCGAAGCCGTATCAACAGCATGCTATACACAGAATCGCTCCATCATTCATAAGCGCTTTAACAAAACTCCTTACCAACTCTTTTTGAATAAAGTACCATTTATCAAGTACTTACGTGTATTTGGTTGCAGGTGCTATGTGCTGAATGACAGAGACAACCTCGGGAAATTTAACGGAAAGGCGGATGAAGCGATCTTCATTGGATACTCATCCAACCTCGAAGGCGTATCGCGCATTCAATACCCGAACCAGAACAGTCAATGAAAGTGTGCACGTCACATTTGATGAGTTGGCTGAACTGGCACCCGAAGTTGATCAATCAGGACCACGCATTACTCAAATGCCTGGAGACTCTTCGAATAACCCCACTTCTTTTTCTTCTTCTGATTTGGTTAATTTATTTGATCCTTTTTATGTTGAATTTTTCGGTCCTAATGCTAGTGTGTCTAATGTTGTTAATAATGTAGGTAATCCTTCCAGTTCAACTGCGCCGCAAAGTTTCTCCACTCCATCTTCATCAACATATCCTCATCCATCCACATCATCCACCGACACATCCGCAGTTGAATCTACTCCTATAATACCCTCACATATAATACCAACGATTCTTCCTTCACCTGAACACTCGGAAATTGAACCAGAACCTGTGGTACCATCATTTGAAACCATTGACCATGAATCCTCATCCATTCCCATATTAACCACAGAGGTTCCATCCCGAGCACCCCTTCCACACGAGATCAAATGGACCCGCAGTCACCCAACAGACAAATCATTGGTGACGTAACAACAGGAGTCCAAACTCGTAGGGCATCTGCTAATGAATGTCTCTACGCATCATTCTTGAGTATGATAGAGCCCGCTCGTGTGGATGAAGCCCTGACAGATCCGGATTGGATAGTTGCAATGCAAGAGGAACTCAACCAGTTTGAACAGCTAAGAGTATGGCGGTTAGTTCCCAAGCCAAAAGACCGTACAGTCATCGGAACAAAGTGGATCTTTAAGAACAAACGAGATGAAAACGGCATTGTGATAAGGAACAAAGCAAGACTTGTTGCCAAAGGCTACCGACAACAAGAAGGGATAGATTATGACGAGACCTTCGCTCCAGTTGCACGGATCGAAGCAATCAGAATCTTCTTGGCGTATGCGGCACACAAAGACTTCAAAGTGTACCAAATGGACGTCAAGACTGCCTTTCTAAACGGTGAACTTAACGAGGAAGTGTATGTTGAACAACCACAAGGCTTTGTTGATGCACATAAACCTGACCATGTTTATGTGCTAGATAAGGCCCTCTATGGTTTAAAACAAGCACCTCGAGCATGGTATGATAGTCTTTCGAATTTCCTTATTTCTGCCGGTTTCTATAAAGGTGTGGTGGACACAACTCTGTTCACTAAAAGGGAAGGCCCACATATAATGCTAGTACAGATTTATGTTGACGATATTATATTTGGATCTACTGACAGTAATTTTTGTAAGGATTTTTCAGCCCTAATGGAGTCTCGGTTTGAGATGAGTATGATGGGGGAAATGAACTTTTTCCTCGGATTACAAGTCAAACAACTTGAGGATGGGATTTTTGTGAACCAGTCGAAATATACTCTTGACATTCTCAAGAAGTATAAGTTAGACTCTTGCACGAGTATCGCAACTCCCATGGCCTCCAACTGTAAGTTAGACACCGATCCTTCCTGGAAAAGTGTCGATAATACAACTTACAGAGGGATGATAGGATCCTTACTGTACATGACTGCCAGTAGGCCGGATATAGTGTTTTCAACATGTCTTTGTGCTAGATTTCAGGCCGACCCAAAAGAATCACACCTAACTGCGGTAAAACGCATCTTTCGTTATCTTAAGGGTACACCCGAACTTGGTCTATGGTATCCAAAGGGAACCGATTTCGATCTTACCGCGTTTTCAGATGCTGATTTTGCAGGTTGTAGAGTGGACAGAAAAAGCACATCGGGAGGAATACAGTTCTTAGGCGATAGACCGGTGAGTTGGTCTTCCAAAAAGCAGAATTGTGTATCCACATCCACAGCTGAGGCTGAGTATGTAGCAGCTGCAAGCTGTTGCTCTCAAGTGCTGTGGATGAGAACACAATTACGCGATTATGGGTTCTCACTCACCAATATCCCTATTTACTGTGATTCTCGAAGTGCAATTGCCATCTCCTGCAATCCCGTGCAGCACTCTCGAACAAAACATATAGATATCAGGTATCATTTTATTAAAGATCACGTTGAAAAGGGAACCATTGAGTTGTATTTTGTTGGCACGGAATACCAACTAGCGGATATATTTACTAAAGCTCTAGACGAACCTCGTTTTCGGTTTTTAGTATCTCATATCGGCATGTTGAATCCACCTTCCAATTAAATATCAGATATTGTCTTAAATAATTCTATTTCAATCTATCATGATTGAAATTCCTTTATTTTAGAAAATAACTGTTATTTAAATGTAAGGATTATGTCACAAAAATGAAACTCATTATTTCCTTATCTGCGCATATTTTTAATAATTAATGAATCTGATAAATTGCTGTGTGAATTGTTCATCATGGAGTGGGATGCAAACAATATCCAGGTTTGTCTGTACTTGAAAGGATAAAAGGGGTTGTCATGATTTAAATCTGAAAAAGAAAAGGAAAAAGGATCAGTATTTAGTTGAGGGGGAGTAGAGTTAGGATTTTTAAATTTTATAATTCTGTGTTTCTTTTTATCTCTTTTATAGTTAAATTTTTTAATTCTAGGATAGTCTTAATTTTAATTTACTTTTAAGTGTTAATTTAATAGGTCAGAAAATCACAAAAAGATTTTAATTTTCAAATTTATCAAAAAGCCAAAAAAAAAAAAAATATTTTAGTTTACTTTATTCTATCTTATTTTATTTTTATTTCAGAAAAATATCAAAAATATTTTTACTTTGTTTTTGCTCATTTTTGTTTCAAAGAAAATCACAAAAAGATGGAATATTTTTAGCCCATTTTTTAATCTTGTTTCAATTTTTTAAATAAGCCCAAAGTCATCAAGTGTGTGTGTGTGTTGTGAAATGAACCCATCGGCCCACATACTCTTTTGGGCACGGATCCCTTTTGACCCGACCCGACCCGCGCGGATATATTTAGGGGTGGTCAACAGTCAACTTTCATTTTACTTCATCTTCAAGCTTCTTCTTCCCTTTCTCTCTCTCGTCGACTACCGCCCATTTCCACCATAACCACCGATTTGAAGCTTTTGGACTTCCTTTTTCTTTGATTTTTCTTGCTTCATTCATCTTCGGCACTTCGAGGTAACATCTTTTTAACTTTCTTTTAGCTTTTAATGTCTTCTTTTATGTGTTTGATTCTATATTTTTTCTTCCTTTTTATTCTCGGTTTTTGATAGTTTTAGGTAGTTTAATGTGTTATTTCTTCTTAGTTGTAGTTAGATAAAATGTTCCTTAGGTTATTTCAGTTTAGGATCTGTAATTTCATGCATTTTCAGTAACATTTTAACTGTTCACGTTTATATCTTGCATGAACATTAACTGCACTCATGCAGTTTCGGATGTCCGAATTCGGACCACCACCCGAATTCGGATGTCCGACTTAGAATAATTTCAAAATTTTTCAAAGTACAAAATCACATTTCGGACCACTGTTGATCCGAATTCGGTTCACTGTTGATCCGAATTCGGACCATCACATCAGGGTCAAAATTTTCAAAATTGAAAAATTGTCTAAGTATGTTCACCTCTATGCATCCGAATTCGGATGATACCCGGATTCGGTCCTCATCCGAATTCCAGGTACCATCCGAAATTGGGGCACTTTCATTTCATTGCATGCATTTTCACAAGTCCCAATCCGAATTCGGACCATGTTCACACTACATCCGAATTCGGACCACATCCAATCATTTCATGAACTACACTTCGGACCATCATCCGAATTCGGTCCCCATGTATCACATCATCCGAATTCGGTCCCACTCACTTCATTCATGCATCATTCCATTTCGGACTGATCTGAATTCGATGACGCTGTTCATCCGAATTCGGACCATCAGAAATCCAACACTTAGGATTTTTTTTAAAATTTTCATTTTTCATGTTTTCCATTTCTGCATTTTCATATAAATTAAAAAATCACAAAAATAGTTTCATCCAAGTGCATCATTGATTAGAGTTAGGATCAGTGTTTGAGTGAAACGGTCTCATCTAACATCGGTCTCTTAACGATTGACTTTGGACTTTGTTAGTAGAATTTTATTCTACTAATAAAGACCCGATGTTAAACAGATCAGACAATTTCTATTTCACACTCATCTAGACTTCACATCAATGCTTTATCATATCAAGTTTTCTGATTCTAACTTTGTTGCACTTTGCAGGAAAATGGATCCCGCAATTGTTCTTACCATACCCCGTCCTCCTATCCCTAACAACAACGCTCAGCTACCCGAGGAAGCCATTCTGCCGAGCGCCGAGTTTGTCGAGTTTATCCCCCATAACTGGCAACTCGACGTCTCTATCCTCCCAAAAGAATCCCAAACCCTTGCCTTTGACATTCTCACCCGCCATCCCATATATTATGCCCTTTCAACAGCCATAGCCGTTCCCCAGATTTACCTACAACAATTCTAGAACAGGCTTCAATTCATAACCGACCCTGAACCTCACTTCACCTCCACCATTGACTGCGTTCCAGTCAACGTCACAACCGCAGCCATCCGTCACATCCTTCGTCTTCCCATACAAGACTATATTCCCTCCATTGACTCGTTCGATCCAAACCCATCCGTCTCAGAAGCCCTATCTGAAATTCAAACCCTAGGGCATGACGGCCCTCTCACCAAACCTTCCGACTTCCGCACCAAAAACCTTCAGTCCCACTGGAGGATTCTCTTCGATGTGCTCAACAAGTGCCTAACAGCCAAGCATTCCGGTCACGACTCAGCGTCGGCCCAGGTATTAGCCATGTTCACTGGCTTTGCCTTCGACCGACACGTGGACTATGCGGCTTTCATTTTTGAAGAATTAAGAAGAGTCCACGTGGAAAGAAGCACAAAGAAAGGACGCAAGTATGTCCCCTATCAACGATTCCTTCAGCTCATCATCCAGTATGCAATGGATCAGGACGAAGACATTCATGAGCGTCCGGAAGCTGATGTCTACCCCACCGTGGCTATCCAGAAATTGACATTGCCAAAGGGGGCCCCGACGGTACAGGTGATGAAAATTCCGTTATCGACTCTAACAAGGTCGAGGGGTACAGATCGGGTAAGGGAATATATGAGAGAATATTATCCGGATGAGTCTCAGTCTGAATCGACTGAGACTAACCAGTCCGAAGGTGAGCAGCAAGAGAGTGAGAATGAGGGAGAAAGGATGCATGTACAACAATCACTGGGTTATGGTGAGAGGGAGGCTGAGAGTGTAAGGGAGGGAGCCGTAGGTGAGACGGCAGAGACGGCGGATTCTGAACGAACCGTCTCTGTCGTAAGACCGAGGGATATGCAATCTGAGGGTGAACCAAGCCCTATCAGCCGGACACCCCTTCATAAGACCGTTGGTCCAGCGGTCGAAACAACCCCAACCATCCACTTGGTTTCCCCTCAAAGGGAAACCACTTCATTCCACGGGGATCTTCCACACACGCCATCGCCCTCTCATTCGGAGAGTGGCAGTGTTGAAAGAGGTCACACTCCTCCCCACGTGACCGACCTTCCTTCGCCCACGATTCCATCCCCACAAATTGACACCGTGCACGATGCCTTTGTGGCATCCCCAAGAGCTGCCTCCGTGGCAGC
The DNA here is from genome assembly GCA_020465985.1 of Centrapalus pauciflorus. Classification (NCBI taxonomy): domain Eukaryota; kingdom Viridiplantae; phylum Streptophyta; class Magnoliopsida; order Asterales; family Asteraceae; genus Centrapalus; species Centrapalus pauciflorus. Next base: position 76,838 of record JAANYP010000792.1, read on the forward strand.
TCCACAAACTTCCAGATCTGAGCATCCCGTAGTGGAGCCAGAGATGACGGAAGGAAGACCGGGAGTGGCTCAATCTACGCCGTCCACTTCCGGCCATCTCCCCATCAATTTGGAGATGTTAACGGCCGCATTACGTGCTGCCGGAGTTATCACCCGGGCTGACCTGGACGCCCAAAGGGAGGCAGCCGAGGAACGACACACCGCCCTTCTTTCTCTTATAAAGGGTAAGGGTGTCGCCTCCGAAGCCGGCCCCTCACCAGGATCCCATTCAGTCCAACTTCAAATGGCAGAGCTCTCGGACAAGCTTGATGCACTTAATCGACTGATTCTTCAAGTCCAAGAGCAACTCAATTCAAGGATGGATCGCCTTGAGTCGGCGGTTATAGATCTTCAGTGCCGTACTCAGGCCGAAGCCCCTAAAAGAAAACATGACGACCAGGACGACCCTGATCGTCATGAGGGGGAGAAGCGTAGAAAAGTCCAATTTGAGGAGCCCATGCTGGGTATAGGGGGAGCAGAGACCGCCGAGGGGTCTGAATTTCAGGGATCGGGGGAAAAGTCTCAGGAGGCTCAGGAATACATGCTAATAGAAGACGAGCCGATGGTCGAGGGTCCAGCTCCACTAGATCCGATGACAGCCATGGTAGAATTTGAGGAGCCACACGAGAAGGTTGAAATCATATTAGTTTCTGATTCAGATTCTGATACCGAGGACACCCAACCCCTTTTAACTCCTAAGCCTGAGCCTGATTCTCCAACCAAAAAATCCTCATCCTCTTCTTTCGATTTCCTGAATTCACCACCCAGAGCCCATCAGGAAGACATACTTTCATCCATCCAAGCTCCCCTATCACTAAAAGAATCCCACATTACAGTCAGCCCACCAAAATCCCCAAGCCCTCCACCAGTCCAACAAACCCAACGTTCAGGTCCCTCCCCAACAAAAAGGGTTGACTGCTTCGATGAGACTCCGGAGGGTCCTGGCGTGTACAGAAAAGATGATTTATTCTGGGTAGATCACTATACGAAAGGAAAAGTTCATACACTGCCGCAGGAAGAAAAAGACCAAATGCGACAAGAACGGCGGGGGACAATTATAAAGCTTCTTGAAGCCAAAAGATCTGAAATCGAAGAACCCCCCGTTCAAGGCCTGAAAGAATTTCTGCAGAACTTTCCCCCGGAGAAGTTTCAAAATCCATATCTTGAAGAAAGGTTCAAGATGGTTTTCAGAAAGAAGCCTGGAGCCTTCAGCAGACGCCTTCTCATGGAACTTATGAATGTCTCCAAAGCTGAACAGGCTGAATACTACCAATTGATGCTCCGGGAACAAAGGTCTAAGGTGTCAAAGTCAAAGATCAAAAAGCTCAAGACAATCACGATGTGCAAAAGAGCCAGACTCTTCTATCCCTCCTACCAAGTGGAAAGAGAAGATGGGACGGGAGATGACATCTTCGAGTATGATCTTGACTTCATAAGTGCGGATGACGTTGAATTCCTTCACAATAGTCTGAAAAATCGCATCAGGAAACGTCTAACGCACATGACTGCAGTAGGAGCCCTAGTACGAAGCATGAATCGCCGATCGATAATAATGTGCCTAAGAGATTTTCAGATGGCGATCGAAAGTGCTATGGTTAAGGTAGGGCTACGTGCACCGGAACAAGACAGCTTTCTCCTAGCCCACCACCCGGCCTATAGAGTTATACTTAAAGGAGATCCGGGTGTTATTTTTGTGAACTACAAGGGCTACAAAAGGTATATGCGCTTTGAGGATCTACCTTGCTATTCCGATGGTACACTTCGACTGGTTCGAGCTGCTCTCACAAAGAAAGTACAAGATTATGATGCTCAACCAGATCCTAAACAGAGATGCTCACCAAAGGAAATACAAGATACACTCAGCGGCATAGACTACCTGAACGAGCGGCTACATACAAGACAAGTAACCAGACGATTCGACGTCATACTTGGTCTTCGTGAATCCACAGATCATGCCCGCGTTCCAGGACCTCCTAAGTGATCGAAAAGGGGGAGATTGTTAGATTTATTATTTCGATCCTAGGAGTTATTTTGTAATATTTATTTTCATTTTAATTTGTCTTGTATTTATTTCTATGTATTTCATGTTTATGTAATAGTGTAGGGGCCAATGTTGCCAAGTCTTGTAAGTTAATTAATGGAGCCTATAAAAGGCTCCTAGGGTTTACTTTTGAAAAGACACGGTTGACTACATTTTGAATATTCAATTCCAGCCGCCACTGTTGAAGTTCTCTCATATTCATCTTGTCTCTTCTTTATCAACACATTTATTGAGCTCGGTTTCTTCATGTGTTTGATGAGAAAAACATTAAGGTGCTGATCATATACGGGATTTCAAATTAACATTCATATCCCACTATCTCATCTCAATATGAATCTGAATCTCATTCTAATCAGAATCATTCATTCATTTTGATTTATCTTATTCTGATTCTTTCTGATTTATTCACTCATCTCCATACTCATCTTATTCATTTCATTGAGTTCACTCTCATATCGCTACAACAGTTATTCCAAGCATACTATGTTATAACTTTTAGTTCAGAACTCAAAGTTCATCACGTTTGATGATATGCTGACTCAAATGCACCACATGGGCGTATATGTATACATCACTCCTATGGTCTACCCAGAACCGGATGACCTACCCACGGAGTAATCCTTCTAATAGATGAGAGGTAAGGGTCTTTTAGATCTAGTTGAGGAGGATCAATCACAATGTGGGTGTTAATCGGGTCAAACAGAGATAAAATGAAAATGAGAGGGGTTTAAATGAAAGGAGATGGGGGTGCATCAAATCTTTCTTTGTTGATAAAAATGAATCGGAGGGACCATTAGTTGAAAAATGAAATTGAGAGCTTGAGGGGAGAGAAATGATTAAAGGAAATGAAAAATCCTATCCACACCTACAAATAGCTGGGCATCCTACATATGCTATCGAATCTTATTTGTTGAGATTTGGTATTGAAGAAGACGTCATGGACCCAGTGACGTAAGCACAAAACCCCACTAGCTACTCAATTGCTTCTTAAAAGGCCACTGTTTCATTTCTCACGGAGATATACCACATAATCTATCGATTTCTCATTTAGAGTTAATTGATATTGAAATAGGAAGACATTTGCTCCGGTCTCCAAACTTCATTTGATTGCACACTTTATCTAGAGCTTAAGGTTTATACAATACTAGGACACTTATTGAGTCATGTCTGTGTGATAATTAATGCTTGTCTAATGTGACAAAGCCTAAACAACTATAGTGGTGCTTAATATAAGTATTTCAAGAGGATTAGTTAGAAATCCTACCAGTATCAACATCTAAGCTAGCACTGAACGTAGGTCACATAGTTCATACTATCGTGTTAACAGGAAACCTAAGTGGTCCTGGCTGTTATTTTTCTCTATAATTCTTATTTCAATGTCACAGGTTGCAAAGCCTAATGACTATTGGTGATGATGAATAGCAGATATTCATATTTCGAGGGGGAGTAAGCATCTTGTCAAGGATATCTGAGAAGGTTACATGATAATCAAGATTCTCTTAATCATCATAAGGGGGAGAATAAGTCTATGCGTTAAGAGAGAGCATACTGAATGCTCAAAGAAAGAAAGTACGAAAATTCAGGGGGAGAAAGAGAAAGAGAAGGAGAAAGAAAGTTTTAACCAGAAAGAAAGCTCTTCTGAAGATAAATCTGTGTTCGGTTGAACTATCAAGGAATGTGAACATAGTTAAAGTGAAAGAGATCAAAGAAAGTCAAAGTTTAAAAGTTCAAAAGCTTCAAGTCACTTCAAGATTAAAGCTTAAAGAAGAAATCATTCAACAATCTATCTGAAGTGTTAAAGTTAAAATTAAAGTCTTCTGATTCTCAAAGTGACAAGTTCATTGCCAAGTTCGACTGAAGATTCTTATCAAATATGAACATCAATTTCATTCTAGTTGAAGGTTTTCGCTATTGTGAATTCTCCGAAAGCGGTATTGAAAGAGAAGATCATTCAAAAGGGAGATTATTTTGCAGATGATCAAGCTTAAATTTAAGGAAACCAGACTTGATCACAAAGGGGGAGAATGTTTGGCTTTATTAATTGTAATCAAGTCTGGGGGTTTAATTGTATTTATTTAATAGTTCATGAGTTATTTATATACGGACTTTAATAGTTTAACCTACGGTCTTAGGCCTCATTAGGTTTATTATATAAAGGGTTATTTAGGTTTTAGTGTGTATTATTGAAGGTGTTAGGAGTGCGTGCAGCCGTTCATTCTTAGAGAGAAACAAACATTTGTTCTTCGTGTTCTTCGTTCAAGGTTTATAATATTCGGCTATTGGTATTGTTTCTTGTTCGTATTATTAATAATATATTGTTTGATTATAGGTGTTGCTTGATTATTCGGACCTACAATGATAATAATTATATGCTCTCTATATTTATATATTCCTTAAATATCCTATTGGGTTTAGTTTTTAATACGAACTTATATTTTGATTTTACCGAAGACATATTGTCAAGAAAGATAACATAAAACAAAAATTTTGACGATAAAGTTAATGTGAAAATTTTAGCCAAAGAAAGATGGAATACAATTTCGACGAAAAAGGTATTAATTACCAATTAAGAATGTTAAACTTTACTTTCATGATCAATTTTTTTTTGGCAAAAACAACATTTGATTATTCATTTGTTGGCCTAAAAATTGAATTTCATATCATTTATCAGCTAAATACAAATTTATGTAACCTTTCTTGGCGTAAAAAATTTCACGGTATCCTTATTGTCAAATAATATAAAAAAACATAAATGTCTTAGTCGAAATTCAATTTAATTATACACTTGAAACATTTTATTTTTAGAAAATGTTGGTTCAATATAAGTTATTCCATGAATAAAAAAACATAAATTAGAATAAACAATCTGTACGATTATTTATTTAACTATTTTTTAATAAAAATGAAATGGACGTGTTGTTTATGTAACTATATTTTTTTGGAAAGTCATGTTTTATTTTTTATATCGATCAAGTAAACAATTTAAATATTAGTTCATGGTTTTCACGTTATTTTACTATTTGGAATTAAAGATAAACGAAACGTATTTATTATAAACGTAAAATCTAGAATTCTACATATATAACAAAAGATTATTAATTTAAAGAATAAATGAAGTTTATGACAACACTAGTTAATTAATAACAACTAGTCATGACAGCTCGTGCGATGCACCGAGCTAATTGATTTTTATTTAAAATATTATGTAATTATAAAAAATGTATGTTTGTGAAGGCCATTATATAAACTCTAGATTGACAAATATCATATCAAATTGTATCGTCAAACAAATTTGTATGCATAATCAACTACATTAAGACCATACAAAAGGTGTCATGATAGTATTGAAAGAAAATTGTTAAATGACATTAGAAAACTTATATTAATAATTGAGAAAGATGTCTGAAAATAATACTTGTAAAAAATTTAAAAAATAAAAAAGTTTTTTAGGCTAGGTCATTTAACTTGCAACTTGTTATCTCGTTATTATGAAAATATAAAACCAATATACTAAATTAATAATCTTATAGATAAGAAGTTAAAATATTAAATATAAGTTCAATGAAAAATTTTCATAGATTATTGGTATGAGAGTACATTGACAGATAAAAGTAGGTATTAAAAGTCATTTTATAGACTGTATTTTGTATGTAATGTTTCACTAGGTTAGTATATTTACATATTTAACAAAAGTTAATTAAATGATTACTACTATTGTTAATTAATAAGTTGTTATTAATTCAAGTAACTAATACTTTTATTTATCGCATATAACTCAACTTTATGTCAATAAATTTAAAAATACAATACATACATGTTTTTTTACCAATATTTTATGTTACAATATGATTTTGTACATCGTGGTATTTTTTGTATTTGAGATTTCATTTTGCTTTGATGTTTTAGACATTTGTTACGTGTAATTTATCATCTATCTTGAAGTCTTTGTATATAAAAAAATTTAGAGTTAAAAAATTCATAATACATAAACAAATAATTATCGTGTTATGATTCATTCTTTTACAAATATGCAATGAAAATTACGTGCAAATTATAAGAAATATTTAATTTTTTAATCTTTTTTTGTTATTTATTCCTTAGTGATACAAAACACAAAAGTTGATGTCATTAATTATGAAACTACAAAAGTTGATGTTATTAATGATACAAAAATAAATACTGTTGCCATAAATGATAAAAAGTAAAAAATTGTTATTATTTTTAGCAATTGACGTTTAACATTTACTTAAATTAATAGCTAAAATGTGTTTTAAAACCAAATTAGACTTTATCTTTATTTGACTATTTGATGATTGAAATATTAGTTAAATGAAGTTATACCATCTAAAACTTTAATTATTAATTTAATAAATATTAAAAACTAATCAGTCAAGTGTCTTAAATAATCATATATTAATTAAATATAAGATCAATGTAATTTATTGTTAAATATTTAAGTAACCTTAAATAAATTATTATTAGTAATTTATTTCATATTTATGTTTTTTTGGGTAATTATGCAACATGATAATTTTTTTAAAGATCTAGTATGATGATTTATTTTAATTGAATATGATAATTATATAAAGACTCAATTATAGTAAAATAAAAATAATTAAGTAAACGAACACCATAACTTATAATGCTTAACTTTTTAAGTATAGGTTCCTTCATTTGTGCGCTCTAATGACGACTGGAATTTAAAATTTAAAATTACATATACATCATGTATTTTATAGTTAGAAACCAATAATCTTTTATAACATAAGTTAATATATGAATTTATTAACTTAGTTATGATACATGTTAATTATTGTCTTAAGAAATATTATCTAATTAGTAGTCATACCTTAATCATTAGAATTATGTGCATATTAATTTTCTTTATTGGCTAATTAATTGATATTATATTAGCTTTTTAGTTGTGACTAACAAAATCAAAATCATATGCCAAGAAACTATAACAACTTTCATAAACCATTTTAGATTTAATAAATTTATAACTTTAATGGAACAATTAGTAAATTTTTTTTTTTTATTTTCGTTTATATGGCCAAGGATGTTAGCTCATAAATTTTTTTTAATGAGAATACTTACAAATTCACAAACAATGTTACAAATTCTTACATAATTACAAATGAAACAAAATTACAAATTTATGAAGATCGCTACATGGATTTATGCAAAACTAAAGTTTCGACTGTGAGCTTTATGATTTATGTACTTTTCAATATGAAATTTAATAACACTGTATATTTGTGAGATGAATAAATAACATTGACTTCTATAAGATAAAACTTATATCCTAAATGTTGAATAACAAATAAGTATTTTAGATCTTGGGTGTAGGAGTGTTGTAAATTACATGATAAGAAATTCTACACATATTCATATTACACATCGGGTTTGTACTTGTAATCAATAATTTTTCATTTTTATTTCCATACAATCCTCGAATTAATTTTGTTACTATTCTTTTTCCACATGTGTCAATTGTGGTTTATACAAAAATATACTCACGATTATGATATTTAACATTTATATATGTAAAAATAAATAAAAAATAATTAAAATATTATGAGATAAATAAAATGTGTCAACGAATACTAAGTTTGTAGAATTACCGTAAATTACACGAAAAAAAATGCATGCACATAAGAAACGAATCTATGCCCGTCATAAGTTCATATTCATATATGCTCGTTATCATTTTTATCCTACAATACTCAAACACCAATTGAATACTATTCCTATATAACGATCTATTTATATTTACATTTTTCTATATGTTTGAGACTCTTTATTTTCCGATGATATATTTGCCTACATTGAATGAGATATAAATATATAATTGATTTCTTAATAACAAAATTAAAAAATAAATGTCAATTAAAAGCTTAATGAATTAAAAAATAAATTGAATTCATTGGTCATATAAGTTATTTTTTGAATAATCTATTGCATTGATTTTGATGGTGAAAAAGTTTAAACGTTTTATAAATTATAAATACTTTAAATAAATGTTGAGTGTTAAATAATAAATATTTTTAATTGGTTATGACTTATGAGTGATGAAAAGTTTCATTTAAGTTTAATTTCACATAATTATTTTGAAGATTCATGCATCAATATTATGTTATAACTAATGCTTTCACATAATTATTTAGTAGACTTAAAAGACCAAGCATAAGTTTCAATTAAGCTCAATTTATAATTATTTTGAAACCTCCAAAGGACTGCATTAATATTATGTTGTAATTCATGCATTGCCAACTTTTATTTTAGAATTTATTAAAAATGAAAATGAAAAAAATGAAGAATGTTTATCTTTAATAGACTAACATGCCTTATAGTTTTATATAGATAAAAATTAAATAAATATACGAATGGATATGACAATTTATTATATGAAAACTTGAATTTTATAAGTAGATTTTAACTGGCAATCAATCTATGTAAAATAGCCTAAAAACCTTAATTACCAATTTAAAGTAAAATAAATATAATCAATTTTAAAATTTTAAAATGTTATTAGAGTGCACAAATTAATAGATTAATCAATCATTTATTACATAGGATTCAAAATTTAATTAAACAATAAAATATGAAGGAACTAAATATTATTTTACATGTTTTTTACATTAAAACTAATTATATCTTTAATATTGATTACTTTTTTGTTAATAGTAGTAAAAATGTATTTCACTTCTCCCAATCTTTTAATATTTTTTAACCTTTCACGTCTACTAACCTTAATATTTCTTAATTATTTTTAATTTATTTTAAAATTTCTATTGATGTCATAAATATATGTCAAAATTGTTTATGGAACCAAAAATTGGTTTAATGTATTTTATTATGCTAAGTTATTTTGAAAATAGAAGTTTATGGATCAAAATTCAGTGTATCGAGTCAAAAGTAGTGCATGCGAACATAGTAAGAAAAATATTTAATCCAAACCTTACATGAATTTTTTCTTCAACTGATTAGATCTTGTAGATGTTGTTTCAATTTGCTATATTTTTCACACATATTCTCGAGTTGTATCCAATTTTTCATTCTCCTCCTTCTTTAATCCTTCATCATATACATAAGATACTTAAATCATGGATATATTTTAAATATATGAATACATATAAAAACAACAATTTTGAATAGAAATATTATATCAATATTTGTTAATACATACTTACATATAGAAATAATAAGATACCTGAATTTCAATGGCATACATGAATTCCATCATCTTCCCTCTTAAAATGGTCCATAAAATTAGGTTCGAATATCTTTGCAGTTACATGTTTGAAACCATAATTTTTCTTGTTTTTTTCATTTCAGTTTTAAAATTCATGATGGCGTAGCTACCGATTCAAAAATCATAATCTGTCACCATTTGATACCATAGACTTTATTCATTGTATCGAGTCAAAAATAATGCATGTGAACATAGTAGATCAAGAAAAATATTTAATCCAAACCTTACATGGATTTTTCATTCAACTGATTAGATCTTGTAGATGTTGTTTCAATTTGCTACATTTTTCACACATATTTTTGAGTTGTATCCAATTTTCCATTCTCCTCCTTTAATCCTTCATCATCTTTGAAAAACCAAAAGAATGTATTAATGAAAAAATTAGCATGATAAGATCTCATTTAGTAGAAACCAAAAGAAAAAAAATAGACAAGCTATTGATGGTTGATAATTGAATCAAGTGATTTTATCAATATTCTCTTGTAACTGATTTTTTAATTAAATGCAAATTTGATTAGATAATTAATAATCAATAGAGAATAAATTGATTTCATTGTTAAGTAACCGATCATTGATTAGACAACTATTAATGAATTGGTTTCAAATGAGTAAAAGTTATAACTCCTTCACAAACACTATCTATTGATATTTCCTCTATTTTTATTAAAACAGACATTGAAAAATTAATCAAACAAAAAACTTTCTTTTGCCACATGTCATTCACTAATATCTAATTTAAATTTAAATCAATTTAAATTAAATCAAATTTATTCTCACATACTCTAATCCCACTATTCTATTCAGTTTGTCACATATCGGTAATTTCTTTTGCCACATGTCATTCACTAATATTTATTTCAAATTTAAATAAGTCAATTCAAATAAAATCAAAATTCTCACATATTCTAATTTAACTAATCTAATAAATAATTAACTAAAATCTAATAAACTATAATATTCTAAAATTAATTTATATATCTTAATTAACTTTTATTTTTTTATAAACCAACCCATGTAATACATGAGTATTTAACCTGGTATAATAACGTACATATTAGTTATACAATTTATGAATGCTAATATAAAATTTTAAATCATATTTTAACCGATAAATGTAAACACTCAAATCTTCTTTAGAAAAACTTTATTTACCATACTAAAAGAAAAATACTATAATTTAGAGTTTAAAAAATGATCCTTAGTGTAGTCAATTAAATTAGTTATTTTAATGCAAAGTTTATTATTAGTATGATCATATATAAACTAACTCAATTTACATAAATATCTATTTGTTTCATGGAGTCAATTATTATACATTAATTTTAACTTGTATTTCAATATAATCACTTAAATCGTATTTAGAAAATAAATTTAATCACCAAATTAAAATTAATTTTTAACTTGTATTTCAATATAATCACTTAAATCATATTTAGAAAATAAATTTAATCACCAAATTAAAAACAAAAAAATTCCTCAAATTGATTAGTGGGTTAAATAATGTAAGAGTTTATTTTTTTTGAACGACAAACTATCCTACTCCTACTCCTAAACTACTCCTTTTACCACACGGCAAACTTTCACCACCTAAATTATAACTTGCCTCCGATGGGAGTCGAACCCGTGACCTCTCGCTTAAATCACCACCCTCTTACCGCCAGACCAAAGACCCTTTGGTTGTAAGAGTTTATTATAACTATTATGTTTATGGAATAGTTAAGACATCATTTTTTTAATTATATTCATTTATTACTAATGAATGATTACTATCATCTTTTAGTTTAGAAAAATTAAAATTGAATCACATAGTTAATACCCTTATTTATTTCATGGGATTCAACTTTTATATATATACTAGTCATGACGGCCTGTGCGATGCACCGGGCTAATTGATTTTTATTTAAAATATTATGTTATTATTAGAAATGTATCTTTGTCTCAGAAATGTATGTTTGTTAGGGCCACTATATAAACTCTAAATTGACAAATATCACATCAAATTGTATCGTCAAACAAATTTGTGTGCATAATCAACTACATTAAAACGATATAAAAGGTGTCATAATAGTAATGAAAGTAAATTGTTAAATAGGGTAAATTAAAGGTTGGTAATTAATTAATAAAAAAACTAAAAGGTTGGATGGTTTTGTTATCATAAGAATTTTTAAATATTGAGTATAAAATTAAATAGAGCATTTTTTATGGCAATTGAATGGTTTATGTCGTAATTCCTTATGACATTTATTTCAAATAAAATAGAGTATTTAAATTACATCTTTAGTATATATAAATAAGTGAAGATGTAAGAAATTATTGACATTAATGAGTTAAATAATAGTCATTAAACAATCAAGTTAGAAAAGGGTATTCACCAAGTGCTTAGAAACGTATCAAATTGTTGAGCATCAATAGTTTCAATAATAACAATTAAGTAGCGGTGAATAGGGTTGACTTCGATAAAATGAATTCAGATTGTTTTGTTCAATAATATCTTGTATTTTATGAAAACATATTCCCATCACGAATGAAGTAATGAACCAAAAACATAATTAATAATTAATTGTAAATTACCAATTAATAATGGATAAATATGCACATAAAAAAGACAATCATGATATAACTATTTCGTGTAATACAGAATGATATAAAAAGTTATTTAAAATATTAAAATTCTTATTTGAACAAAAGTTTTATATATTTATATATATAATCACTATTACAGAATGACATGATATAGATATTTATAAATATATTTTAATTTATAATGCACAAAATAATATTTAAATTAAAAAACATTAATGATATTTAATATTTTATGTATCGTAAAAAAGATCATATAAAATATTATTATCCCGATTAAATTAAAAAAAATATGCATGTATTTTAATGGTCACTATTTAAAATTCACATGATTTTTGTTGTATTTTAACAAAATGATTTTCATATACATAAATAATAAACTGTAAATATTTATTTATAAATGAACTCAAAAGACTCTATTATACTATATTATTATTTATAAAAGAACTCAGTTATATAACTTTATTACCCTTGCATCTAGAACTCAAAGAAATCAAGTATATAATAATTTTCTTAATAAAAATATGTATTTAATTATTTATGTTAATAGTCACTATTTAAAAGTGACATGGTTTTTGTTATATTCCAACAAAATGATTTTCATATACATAATTAATACACTCTAAATATATATTTATAATAGAACTTCAAGAACTCTATTATATTATATTCTTTATTAATAAAAGACAAAAATAATACACTTTAAATATTTATTTTATAAAAGAACTAAAAGAACTATATTATATTATATTATTTATTATTTATAAAAGAACTCGATATAAAAATTTATTACCTTATATTTACAACTCAAAAAAGTCAAGTATACAAAAACTTTAGTACATTTTTTTTAATGCATATGGACTCGACTATTATAGAAAGAACTATATAATATTATATTATTTATTTATAAGAAAACTCAAAGAATTCAATTTAAAATTTTATTAGCTTATATTTAGAACTCAAAGAAGTCGAGCATTCAAAAAATTTATTACAATTATTTAATGCATATGGACTCAACAAAAATTTAGTTGTTCATGCATTTAAAAAATTTATTATAGTTTTAAACTATATAGTTGAAAGAAATGGATGCCAATGACCTATTTATGTTGGTGAATATAACGTTGACATATATAGTTTTTTAGCAACAAACCTTTAGGATATATGACATATCAATATAGAACACATCAAGCACCTACATCAACATAAAAAATTTATTAATAAAAACATATAAATCGAAAAAATTTAAATAAATATATCAAATGTAAAAAGAATTATCAATGTATGGATTTAAAAACACATCAAATTTTTTTCTAGAAAATCTATTTGTCAAGAACTTCTTTGCATGGATGGTCACTTCAATAATGTCCATCAATATTAGGGGTGTGCAAAATAACCGAACCCGAATAACCCACCCGAACCGAATATTAAACGGGTTATTTGGGTCGGGTTATTCGGTTTTCGGTTTTGTTAATCGGTTAAATGGTACCCGAACAATATATTCGGTTCGGGTATCGGGTAGAGTTCATGTTTGTTCGGGTACCTAAATAACCCGAATAACCCGTTTAATTTTTAAATTCTCAATTTTAATTAGAATTAGAATTGTTTATATATAAAATTGTAAAGATTTAAATTCCCAATTTTAATAGCCAAACCACTTAACCCATGTACCCAAATTACCCAACCCATTTAGCATGTTTAAACTAATTTGTAAAGCATTTCATTTTTTATATCAAAACCGAATAACTCTTTTAACCCAAACCGATTAACCCGATACCCATTTAACCCGAAACCGATTAACCCGTTTCCTTATTTGGTTCGGGTTCGGCCAAAGAACTCACACTCTCAAACCTGAATAACCCGAACCGAATAACCCGATACCCATTTAACCCGCCCGAATAACACCCCTAATCAATATCACTGTCAAATACAAAATATCACAAAATAAAAACAATAATAATCAATTTTACAAAATAGAATAAAAATTCATGTGTTAGAGATGAAAAAAAAACTTAATATTTGAAAAAGAAATCAAGAAGAAAACTAACCGGTGAAATTTTAGGTAGAAAAATGTTTTAGGTTGACAAATGGATTATTTGCAACCCATACTATTTAAAACTTTTGATGATCATTCATCTTCTTTGTAACCTATGGATAAATAATGAAAAAACAATTAATTATAGATAACCAAGGGTTATGAAACGGTAATGACATTAAACAAAAAAAAAACAAAAATTTTAATGAGACATAATTTTTAAATATAAAAGAAGATAAGCTAAAAATGAAATTTAAAAGTAAATATATAAATATATATAGTATAGATATGATAAATGTTGTAGATATTTAATTAAAATTAGATGGACTAACTATTTTTAGATATTTAACGAAAATTAATAAAATGATTACTATTGTTATTTAATAATTTTTTTTACTAAAATTAAATCAAATAAATAACACTCATATTTATTGCATGAAACTCAACTTATATATAATAGACTCAACATTTATAAGAACAACTAACTAAATATAATTATATATTACTTGTTAACAATTTAAAGTTAAATTAACTCATTAGTTTTCTCATTCAATAAAAATTAAAATTAGATATGATAAATGTTGTAGATATTTAATTGAAATTATATGGACTAACTATTTTTAGATATTTAACGAAAATTATCAAAATGCTTACTATTGTTATTTGATAAATGTTTTTAAATTTAAATCAAATAAATAATACTCATATTTATTGTATTAAACTCAACTTATATATAAGACTCAACAATTATAAAAACAACTAACTAAATATAATTATATATTACTTGTTAACAATTTAAAGTTAAATTAACTCATTAGTTTTCTCATTTATTAAAAATTAAAATTAAATTAACTCACTAAGTTTCTTATTCATTAAATGAGATTTGTCATCACATTTATTAGATGGAGGACTCAACTTTTATATATATATACTAGTCAAAATAACCCGTGCGATGCACTGGACTGTAGTTTTATTTTTTGATTTAAATATTATGTACTTATTAAAGATTTAATTATATTTTTGGGTCACTATATGATTTTAGATTGTACAACATATAGTATTTAGTCATAACTTTTTATAAATAGCAATTTTATAGTCTTGAAAATACACACTTTTAATTCAAAAAAATAAAAGTCATTTGTTTACGTCTTTTAATATTTAATTTATTTAAGTTTCTTAACTTTACGTTTTAAAAGATTTTAAAGTATATATATTATTTGTTTTAAGTAGAAATTAGAGGAATAAACTTATAATAATTTTCCTGTATTTTTTATGTTAATGATTATTATATATTAAATTGGAAAAAAAAGAATTTAATTCAAATCTCTAACAAAGTAAAAATTGTTATTCTAATACAAACTTTAATATTTGTATGAAAAAATATAGTTTTTCTACATATATAGGGAGACTACTATGAACTTTTAAAGGTTGATTTTTAGAGATAAAAACATATTTATCTTTTGATGAAATGATTTTTTATTAATAATTGTCTAATAAATAAATTTAAGACTGATTTTATATTTAAATAATTGAATCATATATGACATTCCGAGCAAATGATAATTAGATAAATATTTTGTAATAAGTAACAATCAAAAGAGTCATGTAATCTTTCTTATACATAAAATATACGAACAACAATTATTATTTTATTTGGAACAATATATTAAAATTAAAATTGCAATACTTGATTATCAAGGTTTTTGAATAAACATTTGTTTATGACTATGGTACGAATTTTAATCACTTGTTACTAAAATGATGATTAAAAAATATTTTTGTCTCGACTATTGGAATAAAAACAATCATAACTTAAATATTATTTATTTAAAAAAATTATAAAATCACAACACCGCAACCATAACTTAATATGCGAATACTCAAGTTAGAATAGAATACAAAACAAATTTTATTTATTAAAATTTTAAATATAAATATAAAAAGCATCATTATCATTTATTAGATTGACTCATTATATTTAGATAATAAATAAAAATTAACAAAATGATTTCTTCTATTATTTATTAAAAATTTAAATTAGATCACGTAAGAACTAAATGATAACTACTATTATTTATCAAAAAATTTAAATAAAAATAAGGTAATTGATACTCTTAGAATTGAACTAAGTGAAAATAAATGAGGGATGAACTAATGAAAAGACAAATAAGAGATTAAAATGTTACAAATTAAGTATTTATAATTAATGATATTTACTATCATTAATTAAATAATCATAACTTTGCATTAAAACTTAAAATTGAAGATTTAAATGCATACTTATATAATATATTTTTCTAAAAGTAAAATACATAAGTTTGTATTATTGATTTTTTTAATTGTTTTTTTTAATAACCATAAACGTTCAATAAAATTTTAATATCTATGATTTTATTAACTCTATTTTTATATAGAAAAAGATAAGAACCTAATTGGTAATTTAAAATAGGGATAATTGCGCAAAAAACCACTAACTTGTCATTCTTTGTGATTAAAACCCCAAACCATTTTTCGTTGCGTAAAAAACTCCGACCTAACTAAAAATCAGTAAATCAAGGTTTTATCAATGGGTAACCGGTTTAAACCGATTTTAAATCCTACGTGGACCGGTAAATAACTTACGTGAAATAAATTTTAATTGTTGAAACTGGTTGCCAAGTATTACACATCATTTAAACCCCCGTTGATGATGTACTCCCGTTTAAAAAGTACAATTAAAAATTATTAATGGGGGGTTTAAATGATGTGTAATACTTGACAGCCGGTTTAAACAATTAAAATTTATTCTACGTAGGTTATTTACCGGTCCACGTAGGATTAATAACCGGTCTCAACCGGTTACCCATTAATAAAACCTTAATTTACGAATTTATATTTAGTTTGGGGTTTTCTATGCAACGAAAAATGGTTTGGGGTTTTAATCACAAAAAACCGACAAGTTTGGGGTTTTTTGCGCAGTTATCCCTTTAAAATATAGAGTTTAATCTAAAATTTTATAGTTAATTTTTTAAAAATAATGTATTTAAAAAGTTATAAATTTCATATTTTGAACAATAATTTAATTATATGTTTTTTTTTATCTAATTACAATATAAAAGCAACTCTAGGTACTTCAAATTGTTTCTTTTTACCATAATGAAATTACAACCAAATAACAAAACGTAGTACTACACTAAATGAAATATACGAATTAAAAGAAATATTGAATTATTAATTCAATAAACATAAAAACTTCAAGTAAAATATATAGTGTATCGTTAATATTAATATAATATAAAAGACTTAGAAAATGTATAAACCCATAGTTACAAATATCATCATTAAATTAAATTTTAATATTAGTATTGACAACATTAAATTGTGTAACGATGGCTATGTTAAAATACATTATAATATTTATTAAATCGTATGGTGTTTAATAACGTTTTTGGATCAATATTTATTGAAAATTCTTCAAAGATGGATTAAAATAAAAAACAAATCATTAAAATAAAATATTGTAAAACTTTTATTGTTGAAAAAACTATCAAGATGATATTTATAAAAGAGTTCAGGTATAGAGAAACAAAATTTTTGTTGTTAACACATTTGTTTCTAAAAATTATTAAAGTTTAAAACTATATAGTTGAAAGGATAGATGACAATGACCTATAAGTTGGTGAATATAACGTTGACATATATATATATATATATATATATATATATATATATATATATATATATATATACATATATATATTAGCAATGAACTTTAAGGATATTTGACATGTCAATATAGAGCATATACATCACCTACATCAACATAAATAATTTATTAATAATATATAAGTCAAAATAATTTAAATAAATATATCATTACAATAAAAAAAGAATTATCAAAGTAGGATTAAGAACACACAAAATTTGTATAGAAAGTCTATTTGTCAATAACTTCTTTGCATGGATGGTAACTTCAATGATATCCATCATCAAATATAAAATATCACAAAATAAAAACTCTCATAATCGATTTCACATAATAGAATTTAATATGTGTGTTAGAGATGAAGAACGAACTTGATATATGACAAATAAAAGAAGAATAAATCAAGAAGAAAACTAACCGTGAAAATCTTAAAGAAAAAAGGAGAATGCTTTAGATTGGCAAATGAATTAACCCATACTATTTAAAACTTTTGATGACCATTCATTTTTTTTGTAACTTATGGATGAATAATGAAATAACAATTAATTTTAGATAACCAAAAGTCATGAAACGATGGTGAAATTAAATAAAAAGATAAAATATTTATGAAATGTGTTAGGGACAATATTTGTAGAGCTGAAATGAATATTACTTTAATAATTGTGTTCATCTCTAAGGGGGAGAATGTTGGGAATAAATAATAGAGATGAAACAATTATATTGTATATAATTGTAAATACTCAATAGATTAGGGGTTATATGTGTAAATACACAATACTTGTGTATTGTGTATAAATAGAAATGTATGCTACGCATGCTGCTATGAATCGAAGATTACACACACTGAAAGCTTGATTTCCCAGAAATTACACAACCATGGCAAATAGAGTAACACTCAAACAGATTTATCAATGAAAAATACTCTATTGGGTGAAGAAGATGAAATGCTCTGAGAGAAATATATCACTGCAAATTTCTTTCTTCAACAACAACAAAACCTCCATCTCTTTTGGTTTTTATAACCAAAGAGACTTTGGGAAAATTACATAACAGGTCCTTGGACTTTAAACATTACAAAAACAAATACATAACTAGAAATTAAATTATTACAAACAAAAGATATTAACTAGAGATTGACTCTCCCCCTATTTCAATTCTAGCTAACACTTCAAAAACTTCACATGTCTTGCCTCAGCTGAAGATAGACCTCAAATCGTCTAATGTATTCTCGGAGGGTTAAACGATCGTCAATCAGCTCAATACCTCTCCTTATCTCATTGTTTTCTTCAAGAGGAAGACGAAGAGAAGAAGGCAAGCTACTGTCTTGTTCAAGATGCTCATGAAGGCCACTTCTGATCAGTCTCAATGTACCATCTGAAAAGGCAGCTATTTCTTCGAATCTCATGAAGCACTTTTCATTCTTGATGTTGCAGAACACAACTCCATGTTCAGGCTTTTGAAGAACCTTAAATTGAGGGTGTTGGTGAATATGAGGAAACTCATATCGAGGAGCTGCCAGACCTACACGACTACTCAGGTTTTCTACTGCCATTTGGAAATCTTTGACAATCATGGACACGGAGACGCGACGCATACATCGGAGAATCGCCATTATAGCACAAATGCGTGGCTTACTTGGCCTTGCCTTTTTTAGACGAAGAAACAACCACTCAAGATCGTCGAATTCAAGATTATCCAGATCTGGCTCACCAAACATAGACACATCATCGTTTTCTCGGATAACAGTAAATGATGGAGACCAGATTTTGGAAATCTTATGGCATGAAATATCTTTGATCTTTTTAATTCGAACATTAGACTTGACTCTTTGTATTTCTTGAGGATAACGAAGCATCACGACTTCATACTCCATTTGCTCAGACCTTGGACGTTCATCGAGCCTCAGTAGCCACCTTTTAGAGATCTTCCCAACCGATTCCTTAGAGAACATAAAGTCTAAATGGTGTTCAAGGAATGGATAGAGAAGATTTTCATCATACATCTTTTTGATGTACTTCTTTCTCTCTCTCTTCTTGTGTCTCTTTCTTTCAGCCTGATTTGTGCGTTCAGTTGGCTCTGGAGAAACACGAAGGTATTCATGGGCCTTTTCAACTGTCATGGCTCTCCATTTTTCCTTTTCTGAATCAAAGAGACCCCCATCGACCAATGCATCAACCCATTCTGCTTCTTTTTCAGCAAGCTGTTCTTCAGTGAAGGTTGGAGCTGAAGAAGATTGTCCTACCTCTGAAGAAACAAAGAATTCTCTAATTCTTCCTGACTTAAGTTTTGTTCGGACAATTCTTTCTTCAAAGGCATCGACTGTTGTGGCACGGTTCACTGATGGGATGGGAGAAGTCATGGATTTAGTTGGGTTTTCAAATGGAATTTCTTCTTTGGAAATCAGGAGATCATCATCGGAGTCATCTGAGAATATTTCAATAATATCATGACCGGATGGATTCAGAGACGATTCAGATGGCTCAAAAACTATCATAGCACGAGACATATCTTGAATGTTGTGAGCTTCAGACTCTGTGACCTTTTCTAAACCCTCTGAACTCTGATCTTCCCCTATGACAGCTGAAAATTGTCTTTCACTTACTATGGCAGCCTCAGAAGGTGTAGATACCCGCTGCCTTTTCTCCCCCTCAGGAGGACCCTCATCCTCAGGGTCATCATGACGACGTTTAAGTCCTTGGGCAGCGGGCCTGCAAGATTGTTCCAGACTAGCCAAACTCTGTTGCATGACGGATAACTGGGACTGTAGCTCTTTAAACTTTGATTCCAGCGATGAGTACAGTTGAACCAGTGAAACTGTAGCCGCCTCGACCTGAGAACTGATAAGAGTGGAGATTTCTGCACGGAAGGCTCTCAGATCGACTTTCGTGACAAGATCATCACTGTGGACTGGTACGGGAGAAGGAGGAACCTGTCCTGGAGGCGGCACCGAAGAGGAGGCTGGATCCTTACCTTTCAGAAGGCGAAGAATAGACCCAAACTGCTCCTCCTGGTATGCCTTTAGAGCATCCAGGTCTGCTCGTGTAACCCGGGGTTCACGTAGATCCCCCGTTTCCACCTCAGGTGTAGTACCTGGGTGTCCAGCTGTCACAGTTGGCATAACGTTAGCTGTGGCTGGAATTCCATCCGTCATTTCCGCCACACTTGTGGTGTGAGCGGATCCAGAAGTTCCGGATGTCACAAAGACATCTGATGATGCAGCAGGTGTCCTAAAGTGTGTATAATGACGTGTGGGACTAAGCGTGCTCATCAAAGACGGTGACGATCGGGGCGGGGATCGTCGAATTTCAACACCTCCTGTCTCCAAATGAGACAGTGGTGGCATATGTGGAATTTCCCCGTGCTCAATTGAAACACTGGTCTGTTGAGAGACCAGTGAGTGGCTAGGATGGGGTGTGCATTCGGCCATTGGGCTAATGGCCTTAGACTGACTTGCCCGGATTTGACTTGGTTGGGGTTCACCCTCAGCACTCTCTAACCTCTCAGCGCTCCCTGATCGATTGTCTCTCGGACTCGGAAGCACGAAGTCCATCATAGCTTCACGCTCAGATTCAAAGAGTATCTCTGCTGCAGTTAAGTCTTCTACCGCTCCTTCAGAAGTTGGGATATCAAAAGGAATATGTTCAGCGATAGGACTTGATCGTTCTTCTGCTGTGAGCACCGGTTGGGACTCCATATTCGGGGATGGACCAGGTGCGGGAATATCATGAGCTTTCTTTGATCTGATGGCCCGTCTTGGCTTTGTAGCTAGTTGCTGTATTTGTGACGGTGCAACAACTGCTTCTTCTTCAGGTGTAACTTCCAGCCCGGCTCCCTCAATTACTTCTACTCTATTGATTTCCATCCCGGCTCCCTCAGCTCCCTCTACTCTCTCTACGACCAGACCGGCTCCCTCAGCTACTCCTACGCTCTCGACTTCCATCCTGACTTTTTCAGCACTTTCAGAACTATCAGAACCATCATCTCCCCCTGCGCCCTCAGAACTCACAGAATTCTCACTCCTACCAGCTTGGGAAGGCTGTCCCGGTGCTGGGGCAGCCATAGCTGGATAATTAAGGCCTAGATACTCTCTTACACGAGTGCTCGATTGATCAGCACGCGCTAAGAGTTCTTGCGGGAGAGGACGAATCACAATGCCTTGTTGAACGGGATGTGGCTTCAGAAATCCCAAGGAGTAGACGGGATAAATCGGATTCTTGAGTCTTGGGAAAATCGTCCTTGGATGTGTGTCCATGAAATATCTGACAAAGAGTTGGAAGAATCTTTGGAAAGGAATGTATCTTTTCTTCTTTTTGTCATTAGCTTTGTCTTGAATATATTCACTGATTTCTTCCCAGACAAAGTTACCGTAGTCAAAGTGACGATCAAATACAAACGAGTGGAACATTCGAAGCGTAGCCACACTTCCAGCGTCATGGCCAGATGTTTTCCCTGTCATGCACTTGGTCAGGATATTCCAGATGACGAACCATAGACCCTGAAGACCTTTGGTTTTGAATTGAGAGATTCTTCATAAAGGACCATGATATCCCATGCTAAGAATGTCTGTACATAACGTATCGACTTCCACCAGAGGATCAAAATCGACTTTGCCTTGGATTGCATTTTCAGTGGGAAGCCGCAAGATGTCGCGCAACATGGGTAGGGAAAGTGTAACAGTCAGATTGTCGATCTTAGTTTGAAATAAGTCTTCGCCATTTAGAGTAATAATTTCCAAATAATGCCAGAACTGCTGAAGATAGATTTTCGGAACAGATTCAGCAGCAGTCAAAGCATAATTGATCCGGTGGCCCTGAATGATGTCATAAACAACATTTTTGACTTTGAAGAAAGACTCGGGGTCTAACTTCCAGTTGTTTGCTAAATGGGAGACCCAAAGATCGGAGTCCAACAACTGATATGCTTGAGCAGCCATTTGAATTCTGTTGAAAAGAATAAGAATTGGTTAACAAACAGAATAGATACAAATGACAGTTAGTAGATAAGGGATAAGGAGTTAGTTAACTATGGATGAAACAGTTTGAGCGACTTAAACTAATTTATCCGACGAGAAAGAAGAAAACAAAACAAAAAAAAACAATAAATAACAATGCTACAATTTAAAATTAAGAAGAAGAAATAAATAAATAAGTTAGAAAATAAGTAAAGAAAAATGAAATAAAGAAAAGAAAAATAAATATAGAAAAAATTTTAAGAAAAGAATTATAGAATAAAAATAACAAAAACAAAAAAAAATTAGATAAAATACAAGAAACAAAATTTGAACTAAACTTAAAGAGAAGAGAAAAAAAATAAACTAAAATTAAAATAAAATAAATAAGAAGAAATTAGGTAAATTAAAAAAATAAGACAGAAAACATAAATTAAAAATTAAAATAAAACCTAAAACATAAATTTTTTTTTTTAAAAATAAAAAACAGATAAAAAAAATAAGAATCAGTAAAGCAAAATAAAATTCCAAACAAAATAATAATAAATAGTAAAAAAATAAAATAAAAAAAAAAACAAAAACAGTTTTAACGAAAAATGAACAAAAATAATAATAAAAAAACAAACAAACAAAAAAATGAACCTACCGAAACCATTTTCGATGGAACCTACCGAAACCATGTACAGAGACCATTATCCTGAAACAGTAGAAGGCATCGAAACCAATTAACATAGAGTATCGAGACCATGGAACCAAACTACTGAAACAATAGACTGAAATTACAAATACCGAAACCATGGTGAAACCAAAAATACCGAAACCATTGGAATTCAATTACCGAAACCTATGGAAGAAATAGACTACCGAAACCATTTAGAACCAAACTCTAAACTACCGAAACCAACTAAAGATAAAACTACCGAAACCTTGATTTATTTGAAGAATAAACTACCGAAACCATTGTGGAAGTCAAAAATACCGAAACCATGGAAGAATTAACATACCGAAACCAATGGAAAATTAGAATACCGAAATCAATGGAAAATTAGAATACCGAAACCATGGATGAACTAAATTTCCGAAACCATTGATGAATCACAATACCGAAACCATGTAAGATTTAGACATCCGAAACCCTTGATTTATTTGAAGTTTAAACTACCGAAACCTTGAATTTTAAACTACCGAAACCTCAAAAATTAAAGTACCGATACCTCAAAAATTAAAGTACCGAAAGCAGGTATGATTAAACAGCCGAAACCATTGGAAAGGGTACCGAAAGCATTGAAGGGTACCGAAACCTTTGAGGGGTACCGAAACCCTAGGTTTCGGTTGAACCCATAACCAAATCAAGTTTCTTTCGATTTTTTAGCAATGTTTCTCAGATATTTCGACAGAAAACAGAAAATAAACATACATTCACACTCAATACACCATTTATACTAACATTAAACAGTCTACACAACTCACCAATGATGGATCGATAAACACAGTGACAAAGGGGTCTCGGATACTTCAAAAAAATGCAAACAGAGAACAACAAATACATATATATAAACAAGAAACAAGAAAGAAAAACACGAAATAGAGATGAAGAAAAGAAAACAAACCTTATGAGAGCTTGAAGAAGAAGATGAAGAGAGAATGGGGGTTTCGGTTTTTGGGAAGGAGGGGGGAAAAGATGAAGCAAACAAACCGGCCCCCCTAACATATTTAAACAAATTCAAAAAATTTGGCAATTTTTGATATTTTAACCAAAAACAAAAACAAAATAAATAAATTTTCATCTTTTTGGGTTTTTCTAGATTGGATAAAATAAAATAAACTTAAATGAACTTGATGAAAATCTTTTTAAAGTTTACTGATAAAAATGAAAAATACAAATCTTTTTGAGATTTTGTGAAAAAATTAAAGATAAAAACTATAAACTAAAGAAGTGAATATATTTTTGAGGTTTTCCAAAAAAATAAAAAAAGAAAAAGACATAAAAAAAATTAAACTAAATACAATATTTTTGAAGTTTTTTTTTTCTGATAAAAACTAAAGATAAAATAAAAGAAATAAAGAAAACCAAAGAAAATAAAATAAAATCTTTTTGAAGTTTTCAGATAAAAAATTGAAAAGAAGAAAAGAAAAAAAATAAAATATTAAACTAAAATAAATGAAAATCTTTTTGATTTTTTCTGATAAAAATTTAAAATAGAAGAAAATAAAGATTAAACTAAAATAAATAAAGATTAAACTAAAGTAAAAGAAAATCTTTTTGATGTTTTCTGATAAAAATTGAAAATGATAACAACTAAACTTTAAAGTGATACAACGATTGGATTTCTCTCCCCCTCAAAATCTCAAACAGATACAAATACCAATTACTCAAAACATGCCATTATTTCAGATAAACACTTAGAGATATAGACAATAAAAAATTCATTTCATCAAAGACAGATGTAGACAAAGATAGAGTTGTACTAAATTTTGTTCAATAAATTAGATAAATTTAAGCCGGATTATTCAACATGCCTAATTTTGCAACCAAGGTTTGAAACCGAGAATCGTCCAAGGCCTTGGTGAAAATGTCAGCTAATTGATCCTCCGTTCGAACAAAATAGAGTTCAACTGTACCTTTTTCTACATGATCTTTGATGAAATGGTACCTGATGTCTATGTGCTTTGTGCGAGAGTGTTGAACTGGATTGCAAGAGATCGCGATGGCACTTCGGGAGTCACAGTAGATAGGGATTCTGGATAGCAAGTAGCCATAGTCACGCAGTTGTGTTCGCATCCACAACACCTGAGAACAACAGCTAGCAGCTGCAACGTACTCGGCTTCAGCTGTGGATTGTGAAACACAGTTTTGTTTCTTTGATGACCAACTAACCAGCCTTTCCCCTAGGAATTGAACGCTTCCTGAAGTGCTCTTTCTGTCAAGATGACAACCTGCAAAGTCTGCGTCTGAAAAAGCAGTTAAATCGAAATTGGATCCTTTTGGATACCAAAGTCCAAGATTTGGAGTGCCCTTTAAGTATCTGAAAATCTTCTTGACAGCAAGAAGGTGTGATTCTTTTGGGTTGGCTTGAAAACGTGCACAAAGACATGTGGAGAACATTATATCTGGCCTACTTGCCGTGAGATAAAGTAATGAGCCAATCATACCCCTGTATTGTGTCGCATCAACACTTTTTCCAGAAGGATCAGCGTTTAGCTTGCAATGAGAAGCCATAGGAACTTTTGATGATGTACAAGAATCAAGTTTAAATTTTTTCAGCATGTCTAAAGTGTATTTAGACTGATTGACAAAAGTTCCTTCTGGAAGCTGTTTGACTTGTAAGCCGAGAAAGAAGTTAATCTCTCCCATCATACTCATCTCAAACTTCGACTCCATTAGGTCTGAGAAGCTCTTACAAAACTCAGGGTTTGTAGATCCAAATATAATATCATCCACATAGATTTGTACAAGCATTATGTGTCTGCCCTCAGATTTAGTAAACAGAGTTGTGTCTACCACACCTTTTGAAAAACCAGATAGGGTAAGAAATGAAGATAAGCTATCATACCAGGCACGAGGAGCTTGTTTTAGACCATATAAAGCTTTGTCTAAAACATAAACATAATCAGGTTTATGTTCATCAACAAAACCTTCAGGTTGTGAAACATAGACCTCCTCGTTGAGGACTCCATTCAGGAATGCTGTTTTGACGTCCATTTGATATACTTTGAAATCTTTGTATGCAGCAAACGCCAAGAATATTCTGATGGCCTCGAGTCTTGCAACTGGAGCAAAAGTTTCGTCGTAGTCAAGTCCTTCTTGTTGACGATATCCTTTAGCAACCAGTCTTGCTTTATTTCTTACCACTATCCCATTTTCATCTCGCTTATTTTTGAAGATCCATTTTGTTCCAATAATGATCCGATTCTTTGGTTTGGGCACCAATCTCCATACTTGCAGTCATTCAAATTGATTCAATTCTTCTTGCATAGCAACAATCCAGTCTGGGTCCTTTAAAGCTTCATCCACACGAGAAGGTTCAGCACTGCTTAGAAATGATGAGATCAGACATTCATTTGCTGAAGCACGTCTCGTTTGAATTCCAGTGGATGGGTTACCAATGATTTGGTCAGTGGGGTGGCTACGAGTCCATTTGATTTCATGTGGAAGCGGAGAATTGGATGGTTGAGTTTATAGGAACATCAGATTGGATGATGGATTGTTCTATTCTTTCAAGAGATGGCATTAGGATATCTGGTTCAACAAATTCTGGTTCGTCATCGGTTTGATCGGGAATAACAGAATTTGAGGAATCTTGTTGAGCTGATTCTGATGCTTGTTGAGGAGAGGATTCGGTGATTGGAGATGTTTCAGTTGGTACTGAATCAGATGATGTTGTTGCATTTATCACCGAGTTATCCAATGTTATCACAGTTTGTTCTGCAGGAACAGAATATGAAACATTTGGATTAGCTGACTCAAAATAATCATTATAAAAGTGATCAAATAAAGTATTTAATGAGTCGTCGGTTGTTGTAGAATTCGAAGGACTCTGAGTTGGAGAAATTGGCGGCCTAGAAGTTGTAGCTTCATTACTGGATTCAGCCAATTCATCAAATGATACATTAACACTTTCATTCACAGTCCTTGTGCGAGTGTTGTAGACACGATAGGCTTTCGATGATGTGGAGTATCCAATGAAAATTCCTTCATCGGCCTTCTCGCTGAATTTTCCGAGATTCTCCCTGTCATTCAGTACAAAACACCTGCAACAAAAAACACGAAAGTATTTGATATAGGGTAATCGTTTGTTAATTAGCTCAAAGGGAGTTTTGTTGAAGCGCTTGTGGATTATTGAGCGATTCTGCGTGTAGCAAGCAGTGGCAACAGCTTCGGCCCACAGAAACGTTGGCAACTTTGAATAGGCAAGCATTGTTCGAGCAACTTCCACTAGTGTTCGGTTTCGTCTTTCGACAATCCCGTTTTGTTGTGGAGTCCTGGCAGCGGAATATTGATGATGAATGCCTTTTGATCTGAGGAAAGTTTCAAGAACTGAATTCTTGAATTCTGTGCCTTGATCTGTTCTGATGAATTGGACAACTGACTGCAACTTAGTCTCAACAAGTTTGATTAAATCAATGATATGTTGAGGAGCCTCATCTTTGGTTCGCAAGAATCGAACATACGTGTATCGAGAATAGTCATCCACGACAACCAACACATAGCGCTTTCCGTTGATACTTTGAATCCTCATTGGTCCACATAAGTCCATGTGGAGGAGCTCTAACGGCCTTTTGGATGTGGGTTCGGGTTTGGGTTTATGTGCTGCTCTTTTCATTTTTTCCTTTTTCACATGCTCCGCAAAGGTGATCTTTGTCGTACCGGAGCACTGGCAGACCTCTGACAAGACTTTTTGAGACCAGTTTATTAATATTGTCAAAGTTGAGGTGAGATAAGCGACGGTGCCACAACCAAGAGTCTTTTGTTGAAGCCTTGGAGAGTAGGCAAATGCTTTCTTTCAGTTTGAGTTTTGCCAGATCGATGGTATACAAGTTTGAGTTACGGAATCCTGACAGCAATTCATTTCCCGAATCATTTCTCACACTACATTTTGTGGCTTTAAAGTTCACCTCGAGACCCTTATCACAAAACTGTCCTATGCTAAAGAGATTGTGGCCCAATCCCGGTACATAGTTCACATGTTGGATGATGAGATTTTCTGAAACTAAATCTCCATGACCAACGATTGGTAAATGATTGTCATTCCCAAATCTAACTGAGCCGCACTGTTCCTCGACATAGTTAGACAATAACTCAACTCTACCGGTCATGTGACGAGAGCATCCCGAATCCATTACCCATGTTGTTTTTACCTGTCATTGAAATCAGATAAGTAACAACATACAACTCCTGTCTATCACTAACCGTGTTCTGAACTGGCATGTCCAGAAAACTTGTACGGTTAAAAGCGGGTCCTGAACTGAGTGCACAGGAACCATTCTGCATAAGATCAATCAGACACTACGGGAACCCATTGGAGAATGGTTTTTTTCAGGTTAGCACAGGATGGAATTCCAGTTATATGTAACAGAATATTTGCAAGAACCCATTTTTTATTAGTGTCAGTATTTGATGCAGAAATCTTTGGGACCCATTTGAATATTGGACATTTGGATTTTGTATTAACTATGGGTTGTTTGGAGCCCTCAGAGTTGGTCTCTTCAACAGGCCT
This sequence comes from Centrapalus pauciflorus, assembly GCA_020465985.1. Taxonomy (NCBI): domain Eukaryota; kingdom Viridiplantae; phylum Streptophyta; class Magnoliopsida; order Asterales; family Asteraceae; genus Centrapalus; species Centrapalus pauciflorus. Next base: position 105,636 of record JAANYP010000792.1, read on the forward strand.
TTTCTTTGTCCAGACTTTGGTGCATTTGATTTCCTTTGATTTTACATGACATTTTTCAAGTTTTGAATTATTCTTTTCAGGAATAGAAGAACATGAAGTAGATAAACATGAACCAACAAGGTTTTTCATTACAGAACAATGTTTTGAAAGTCGGTTTACATTCATGTTTTTCCCTACTACATTTAATCTACTGCTTGAAATAGAATTGTCAGAAATGACATGCAATGCCACAGATGCCTTCTTGAAAAATGAAGCTTGCTTGACTGCTCTTTGGGAATCATTCAGATGATCTGTAACATCAGACAATTTTGAATCAGTTACATGTGAACTCTTAGGATGAGAAGAAATTCGTGAGTGAGTGAGTTTCACGGAATACTTGTGATTCTTTGTAGAAGAATGTCTAGTATCCTTTGAAACTCTGGTTTTAAGATTTGTTGAGCACTCACCTTTGAGAATTCTTGGAGGAATTTCAAATATTTCTTTGCCTTTTGCAACATTTGGTAAAGCGGTGTTTTTGGTAATTTTACCTGACACTGCTAAAACCTTTGCTTTTAATTTATTGGAGAGAGTGGAGAGTTTGATTTGTTTCAGTTGAGAGATTTCATTTTCCAAATCCTTGATGATAGATAGGTATGAAGCCAGGTCATCATCATTGGATTTGAGTTGAATTTTAAAATTTTGTTCTTTGATTAAGAACAATTTTCTCTCTTTTTCAAAAACGATTCTTTGATCATTCGCCAATTCTACCGAAGGTTGGGTAAGAAAGGAGGAAATTTGAAATTGTAAGTCTGAGTGAAAACCTTGATACACGGTGTCCAAAACTGTTTGTTCAAAACCTTTGCAAATACAATTCTCCTCACCTTTCAAAATATCTTTTTCAAGACGTGTGATTTGATTTTGAAGAATGAAGGTGGGAATGTAGGAATGAGATGTTGATGCAACAGGTTTAGCATCCATTTCCGACTTTGAGTAACTATGTATGTAGTCATCCGATAGAGTGGGTTCTCTAGTGGAATAACTGTCATTTAGTCGCTCATAGCCAAAAAATGTATGCTCATTTTCACAAAGTGTTCGTTTGGAATCTTCCTCATTTAAGGCATCTTTCGTTGAACGATGGAAAACTGCCTTGAAACCATGTCCCATGTAATCGTGATCATACAAGGTAGGTAAAGTGTTTAATACCTTGTTAAGAATTTTGGGACTTTCATACCCAATACCTTCCTTAGAATGATAGAAACGAGTCTCTTTCGGTTTATTCATGTGGATGGTCTGATCAGTTTGACCACGTTTCAGAAATTCATCCTCAAGGGATTTTATTTTTGCATACAACTCCACTCTTTCGTTGGAAATCATTTTGAACTTTTGTGCATTCTGAGAGTTTTCACATGAGATGGATTCAAATTTGTTTGATACTTCAGAAAGTTGAGATTTCAATGAATTGTTCTCTTCTTTAATTTTATTTGAAGTTTCAATTAAAGAATAATTCATATCATTAATCTTGACCATGTCTAACTGAATATTTGAGTTTTCACTTTTTATATTGAGCAGTTGATTATCAATAGTGTGAGACTTTTCCTTTTCAAGCAAAAATTTCTGTTCGAGAGAATGATATTTTTCGGTCAGAAGTTTGAAATCATTGATTAATTTGAATTCAAATTCAGAATGTACCTCACTGGACTCGCCATCAGACGAGATGAAGTCTTTGTCGTTAGTCATTAGACAGGATGAGGTGGACGTCTCTTCAACCTGTTCATCATCTGAAGCATAACTTTCCTCACGTCCTTCACTCCTTTCAACTCTGGAATCCACGAGCTGTTCTTGAACCACCTGCATATCTGGCCCTAGATGACCAGAGTTGAGACTGAAGATGTCAGCCACATAACATGGGACATCGTTAGCTCCATCATTTTCATCATCAGTCTGATCGTCCATCCAATAGTCATCCTCTGCTACTAGAGCTTGACCACCCTCTTTCCTTTCAATCATTGCCACTTTTCGACGATAGTAGTCAGCGTTTCGTTGGAAAGGTTTAACACATTCTCGGGCAAAGTGACCCAGTTCACCACACTTGTAACAGACAAGACTCTTTCCAGATTTTACATTCTTTTCTTCAGGTCTGTTCCTTTTGTCTCCTCCAGCTAGCCTCTAAATTCGTTCCTCATCAGGATTGCGATACTCATCTCGATGATTATCACGCCTCTCTTCCCTCTCTACTGTCCGTTCATCTTTGAGATCCCCTCGTGGTTCCTCACGACACTCATTTCGTCTGGGTTCACGGGTATTGTTTCTCTCTTCTCTTAAACTACGATCCGTTCGCTCTTCCCTGCGCATACGCGGCCCCGTTTCATATCTCAAGTTGTTGTTGGTCTTTTTCTTAAAGAACCGCTGATTAAATTTGTTGGACAGAAAAGCTAGTTGATCACGGAGGTCTACTATTTCATAGTCTGAGGAATTGTCAGGTTCATGGCTTGACTGACCCATTTGAGGATCTTTGTAGGAGAAAGGCATGGCTGGAGATTTGCCTTTGTTATCAGTGATCAGTGCAAGTGAATCATTCACTGGTCTGGTTCCACTTGCAGATAACGACTCAACCTTGTTTCTTATAGCTAGATGATCATCAACATCGTCTTGAAATTCTTGCAGATTTTCAAATAAGAAATGGATATTGATGTCATTCAGATCATGAGTCCTCTTTACTGTGCGACATGTAGAATTCCATTCAGGACGAAGCGAAGCAAGAAAACGAAGATTGATGTCGTCCTGTGAGGTGTTGACTTTGCATTTTTTCAATTCGTTCAAAACGGAGCAGAAACGATTGTAAGTGCTTTCAAGAGTTTCTCCGTCTCGTGCCTTGAACTTAGCGAAAGCAGATTTGATGTTCTCCCTTTTCATTTTGTCGCCCTTTTCAGACCCTCGCATTTTGTGAGCAACTTCATCCCACATTGCCTTGCCAGTCTCTTGACTGTCAATACTGTTGAGAATGAGGTTGGGAAAGGCTTGTAGGAGATAATTCTCTAACTGGATGTCAGCTTTGGCTCTAAGTCGTTCCTGTTCAGTCTGAGGCCCTCGTGGTTCACGAAGTTCGGGAATTGGTGGATCATTATCGGGTTTGGCAGGTATGATGGTGAAATATTCTGCAGGACCTTCTTCAAGAGATTTAAGCATCAAAGAGCCCAGATCATGCAGCGCAAGAAACCTTAGAAACCTTCTCTTCCATTGATCGTATTCTCCACGATACAGAACCGGTGGACGAATATCCGTTCCCAAAATTAGAGCCTCGTTTGCCATGTTTGATTTTGAAAGATTGATCTAAGAATTGGAAACTTGGAGATGATTTTTTTTAATTAATTTAATAATATAAAATAAATGAAAATAAAGAAATAAATAAAAATAAAAAAAAAAACTTGTAACCTGAAACAAAGATTTGGAGAATTAAAAAGATTTTGAAAAAACAGACAGTGGGGTGAAACCTTGAAACCTTGGTACTGTAACCTTAGTACCGAAACCCTTGGTATAGAAACCTTGGTATAGAAACCTTGGTACTGAGACTTTGGTATAGAAACCTTGGTATAGAAACCTTGTACTGAAACCTTGGTATAGAAACTGTTATACCGAAACCTTTATACCGAAACCTTTGTACCGAAACCTTTGATATAGAAACTTAGTACTGAAACCTTGATGAGTACCGAAACTTTTGACAAAATTGCTTAGTACCGAAACCTAGATGAATCTACCGAAACCTTTAAGGTTTCGGTATTTGTTGGTGAAACCTTTCTTATATACCGAAACCTTGGACCTACCGAGATCTTGAAATACTACCGAAACCTTTAAAGAGGAAACCCTTTTTGCTACTTTCTGCACTTGTTTTCAAGACTGAAACTTTTTTCCAAATACAGAGACGTACTGAAACCTTTGAGGTTTCGGTATTTTCAAGATTTCAAGATTTTCAAAGTTTTTCACACAATACAAAGATTAAATCTCAGATATAGCAGATATATGGCACAAGTATTTCAATTTCGGTGCAAATAAATTTGTTTGACACAAGAATTTTGAAAATTTTTGGTCAATTTCTTTGGTACAGTACGCCAGACACACGAACAGATGGGTTCAACAAAAATAATTCATTTACTCCATGAAAAAGATGTTGTTTTTCACAATAAACATATTCTTGATGATTAATAACAACATACAAATGATATTTAAGCAAAAGATCAGAGAGTTGGACCTTTTTGAGAAGAAGGAGATGAAAAGCAGGTTACGTTTTTTGAACACAGCTCCAAGTTGAAATCCAATTCCAAGCTCTGATACCAAATGAAAGCTTGATTTCCCAGAAATTACACAACCATGGCAAATAGAGTAACACTCAAACAGATTTATCAATGAAAAATACTCTATTGGGTGAAGAAGATGAAATGCTCTGAGAGAAATATATCACTGCAAATTTCTTTCTTCAACAACAACAAAACCTCCATCTCTTTTGGTTTTTATAACCAAAGAGACTTTGGGAAAATTACATAACAGGTCCTTGGACTTTAAACATTACAAAAACAAATACATAACTAGAAATTAAATTATTACAAACAAAAGATATTAACTAGAGATTGAAATAAATATGTCTAACACACACATATGGATCTGATTTAGAGAGAAAGAAGGATTGCTTTGCAAGAAAGCCGAAACCTCCAATGTAATATTTTCTCTCTTAATCATTCAATAGATTGTGTTTGATTGATAATTGTTCATATGAATTGTGTTGTATATGATTGAATTGCATGAAAAGTGAATTCACAATTGGTATCAGAGCCTAATATGGTTGAATTTGAGTGAATTTTGAATCTGAAATCGTTTTTTTTTTAACACTGTTATATTCATTTTTCTGAAAATCTGAAAATCAATTGAGGATTTTGATTCGTTGGATGAAATGATCTGAATTTTGGATCGAATGTGTGAAATTTAAAGGTGAATCTGATGATATAAACATCAAATATTATCTCAAAACACACAGAGTTTAATTGAGAAATTTCAGATTTTTTGAAAAAGTGTGTGTTCTTGAGGTTTTTGGTCGATTTTTGGTTTTTAATCAAGAATTAGCCAAAGTGATTTCACAAAAGTTGTTTCTGCTATTAAAACGAACCTTCGAAATCAATTTGAGGTCAATTCATGGATTTTTGTTGAAAAAGTTTGAATCTGATCTTGTTTTTGTTGAAAAATGATAAAACTCGGGCATAACTAAATTCATAGTGTCATTCGAGTTTTATAAAGAAGGCATTCGAGTTTTATGAAAGCTTTATTCGAGTTTTATTAAAGCTTTATTCGAGTTTTATGAAAGCTTTATTCGAGTTTTATTAAAGCTTTATTCGAGTTTTATGATAGCTTTATTCGAGTTTTATGA
>JAANYP010000793.1:0-11842 GCA_020465985.1 Centrapalus pauciflorus
AGGAGAGAGGAAAGGAGAGAGGACGGGCGGGACGATCGTAGGGATGATCGTCGGGATGACCGCCGGGAAAGGAGGCGTGATGACAGCCGTGAGCACCGCCGGGCCGACAAGAGGCCGGCGGAAAGAAGAGAGGAGAAGCCAAGAGCAGACGAGCCAAAGGCTACTGATGAACGTCTCTGCTACAAATGTGGCAAACCGGGCCACTTTGCTAGGGAATGCAAGAACAATTTTGAGAGAGACGTTGCATATTACGAAAGAAAGCTCGAGGCTGCAAAGACGAAGTCGGATGCATTGGCCCTCGTCGCCCAGGAGGATTACTGGGATGCTGAAGATTCTGACGACGAGGATGACAATGGCAAAAATTGCTATATGGTTGATCGTCAGGGGTTGGAGATTTGTGCTGCTGTTACTGCTGCAAATTCAGACACTGCTGCTGAGGGGAAGACATTGAAACATCCACCAGCATGTCTGATGGCTACAACCGACGATCCCGAATGCTCCACATCCGGCTCAGAGTCCAGCGAGGTATATTCCTATTACATTCCTGCACATGTAAATAAATTATTTGTAGATAATGAATGTACACTACACACACAAATACTTGATCTACAAGATAGATTAAAAGCTGAAACTGCAAAGTGTGTACAGGCGGAACATCAAGCTCATATTTTGAAAGAATCATCTGAATTATATCATGCAAAATGGTTAACTAATCATAATGTTATAAAACAGATGTTGATAGAAAAAGTAGATGTTCAGGATAGGAATATATACCTTGAATCTTGCATGGAAACGCTTTCAAAAGAAAAACTCTCTTTAAAAGAAGAAATTTCTGTTCTTACAAAACAATTAGATGTGGTAAATATGGAAAATATAGACAGTTTAGAAAAATACAATATGATTGAAGAAGAAAGGATAAGTTTGTACGCAAGAATAAAGACCCTTGACGATGCATTTTTGAAAAGGGGTCAAACAGAACAAACTATCCATTTAAATCAGCCCAAAGAAACTAGGTTTTACCATTCTAAACAGGAATTGGTTTTAAAAATCCTAAATATTTGGAAAAAGCACAAAATGTCTTACCTGTATTTTATGACATGAATTATATGGGAGCCGGTATTAAATCTTTCTTTTTTGAGTCATCAAAAGAAGTTTTAAACCAAGAAAATGAGAAACGTGTTGCGCGTAAAGATAAAGAAATTTCTTTTCATTATGAAGAACTTAACGAGAGTTATTCTTCTAGAGTACCCACTTTAGAGGAAGATCTCTCGTCAACTTATTCAGAAACTGAATTGAACACTGAAACTAAAAAATCAAATCCTCAACTTTATATTCCTGCAAAAGTTCTTCAACAACAAATCATTGTTTTAGAAAAGGAATTGAAGTCGTCTCAAGAAAAAGCACTTGATCTTCAAGATGCTCTTTTTAAGAGAGAAGAAGAATTGATAAATCAATCTTTTCAACAAACTGTGGAAGTCACTGTCTACAGAGAAAATTTTGAAATAGTTTCACAACGATTTGAAAGATCTTTCAAAACAACAAACACTTTCTCATTCTCTAAAAATTCCATGTATGTCATCAGATAAAGGTAAGGCTACAGCTGAAACTTCTTCTATCTTTGTCAAAGGTGAGTGCACAAATGCTTTCAAGAATGAGGTTTCTAAAAAGACTCAGATAAAATCCAAGTCTTTTAAGAAACCCACTCACCTCCAAAAAGAAAAGTCTGTCAAGTCTAAATCTTCCATGCTTACTGACTCTAATCGTTTTGTTCCTACAGATCATATAAGGAGAGTCCCAAAAACCACCATGCAGGATTTTTCAAGTTTTTTTGTGAAGAAGGCTTTGATGCCATGTGAATTTGTTTCTAGAGATAGGATGTCTGTAATCTCTAAAGACAATTTGTGTAACCAAGTATGTGACAATGTTTGTAATGATGTACCGAATTCTACTATTTCATTAAAGTACTCTTTCAAGGATTTGTTTAATCTATGTCCAACTAAATATAGACGACAGGTTCCTGAAATGAATGCTTTTGTGCCTTATCCTGTTAAACGAATTCGGAAAAAGAAACTAAAAATAGTGCATCATCGACCACAAACAAAGTTGAGACATGTCTGTTGCCAAGGCCCAAAACCAAAGCAACGGTCAAGAAGGTCTCATCAAGACAAAAACCGAAGGCAATTTCAGCGCCTAAGGTTCCAAAACCCAATAAATCCAATCTTCAATGGATTCCAAAGGGTTGTGCATCTAGACCACACACAAATGCTAGTTGGGTTTCTAAATCTGTACACGTGCCATATAAATCTGGAATTCCTAACAAAAAGGGACCCATATTGAGGTGGGTACCCAAGGTTGTGTGATCTTAATGCAGATGGTTCTTGGTTACTTCTGATCAAGACCCGTGCTTCAAAGACATGGCTTCTAGTTACCTTAGACTAGGACCTGTTCTTTTGCTTGTCGGTTGTGCTTAAACCGACACGTTTGGCTTCTGTGCACACAGCCCAGGACCCAGTCTTAACTCATCATGTTTTCTGAACATCTCGATTCAGAACACGGTTTGATTGTGAATTAAAAATGGATGAGTTTGAATACATATAGTTTTCATTATATGAATTTATGTGTTTTTCAGGCTATGTCCATTTGGTATATGGATTCGGGTTGCTCCAAGCATATGACAGGAAGAAGAGAATTGCTGTCCAACGTTGTTGAACAGTACTGCGGAACTGTGAAATTCGGGAACAACCATCAGGCTCAAATAAAAGGATACGGGGACTTAGTTCTAAATAATCTGGTCATCAAGGACGTTGACTATGTTGAAGGGTTATCTCATAATCTTTTTAGCATAGGACAGCTCTGCGACAAAGGACTAGAGGTAACATTTAGGGCTAAGAACTGCAGTGTTAAGAACATAGATGGAAAAGAAATCTTGACTGGTTCCCGAAAATCTAACCTTTACACCATTGACGTATCTAAGCTTGTGGTGAAGGATAACATTTGCCTACTATCAAAAGCCTCGTCAAAAGACTCTTGGTTGTGGCATCGAAGATTATCCCATTTGAATTTTGATAACATAAACAAGCTGGCTGCGAAGCAATTGGTCAAAGGACTTCCTGAGTTGCGCTACGAAAAGGACCATCTTTGCGGAGCATGTGAGAAAGGAAAAATGAAACGATCATCTCACAAACCAAAGCCCGAACCATCAACAAAAAGAGTTTTTGAGTTACTTCATATGGATTTATGCGGACCGATGAGAACTCAAAGCATAAATGGAAAACGATATGTGTTGGTTATCGTTGATGATTATTCTCGATATACCTGGGTCAGGTTCTTGCGTTCCAAGGATGAGACAGCTCAAGAAATCATTGATTTTATCAAAAGTGTCGAGACCCAACAGCAGCTGTCAGTACAATCAATCAGATCAGATAACGGCACGGAGTTCAAGAACTCGGTAGTAGAGGGCTTCCTTCGATCCAAGGGGATTCAGCATCAATACTCTGCTGTTAGAACACCTCAACAAAACGGGATCGTGGAAAGGCGTAACCGTACGCTAGTAGAAGCCGCTCGTACAATGCTCACATACTCAAAGCTACCTCCGTTCTTGTGGGCCGAAGCCGTATCAACAGCATGCTATACACAGAATCGATCCATCATTCATAAGCGCTTTAACAAAACTCCATACCAGCTCTTTTTGAATAATGTACCATTTATCAAGTACTTACGTGTATTTGGTTGCAGGTGCTATGTGCTGAATGACAGAGACAACCTCGGGAAATTTAACGAAAAGGCGGATGAAGCGATCTTCATTGGATACTCATCCAACTCGAAGGCGTATCGCGCATTCAATACCCGAACCAGAACCGTCAACGAAAGTGTGCACGTCACATTTGATGAGTTGGCTGAACTGGCACCCGAAGTTGATCAATCAGGACCACGCATTACTCAAATGCCTGGAGACTCATCGAATAACCCCATTTCTTTTTCTTCTTCTGATTTGGTTAATTTATTTGATCCTTTTTATGTTGAATTTTTCGGTCCTAATGCTAGTGTGTCTAATGTTGTTAATAATGTAGGTAATCCTTCCAGTTCAACTGCGCCGCAAAGTTTCTCCACTCCATCTTCATCAACATATCCTCATCCATCCACATCATCCACCGACACATCCGCAGTTGACTCTACTCCTGTAATACCCTCACATATAATACCAACGATTCTTCCTTCACTTGAACACTCGGAAATTGAACCCGAACCTGTGGTACCATCATTTGAAACCATTGACCATGAATCCTCATCCATTCCCATATTAACCACAGAGGTTCCATCCCGAGCACCCCTTCCACACGAGATCAAATGGACCCGCAGTCACCCATCAGAACAAATCATTGGTGACTTAACAACAGGAGTCCAAACTCGTAGGGCATTTGCTAATGAATGTCTCTACACTTCATTCTTAAGTATGATAGAGCCCGCTCGTGTGGATGAAGCCCTGACAGATCCGGATTGGATAGTTGCAATGCAAGAGGAACTCAACCAGTTTGAACAGCTAAGAGTATGGCGGTTAGTTCCCAAGCCAAAAGACCGTACAATCATCGGAACAAAGTGGATCTTCAAGAACAAACGAGATGAAAACGGCATTGTGATAAGGAACAAAGCAAGACTTGTTGCCAAAGGCTACCGACAACAAGAAGGGATAGATTATGACGAAGACCTTCGCTCCCGTTGCACGGATCGAAGCAATCAGAATCTTCTTGGCGTATGCGGCACACAAAGACTTCAAAGTGTACCAAATGGACGTCAAGACTGCCTTTCTGAACGGTGAACTTAACGAGGAAGTGTATGTTGAACAACCACAAGGCTTTGTTGATGCACATAAACCTGACCATGTTTATGTGCTAGATAAGGCCCTCTATGGTTTAAAACAAGCACCTCGAGCATGGTATGATAGTCTTTCAAATTTCCTTATTTCTGCCGGATTCTATAAAGGTGTGGTGGACACAACTCTGTTCACAAAAAGGGAAGGCCCACATATAATGTTAGTACAAATTTATGTCGACGATATTATATTTGGATCTACTGACAGTAATTTTTGTAAGGATTTTTCAGCCCTAATGGAGTCCAGGTTTGAGATGAGTATGATGGGGGAAATGAACTTTTTCCTCGGATTACAAGTCAAAAAACTTGAGGATGGGATTTTTGTGAACCAGTCGAAATATACTCTTGACATTCTCAAGAAGTATAAGTTAGACTCTTGCACGAGTATCGCAACTCCCATGGCCTCCAACTGTAAGTTAGACACCGATCCTTCTGGGAAAAGTGTCGATAATACAACTTACAGAGGGATGATAGGATCCTTACTGTACTTGACTGCCAGTAGACCGGATATAGTGTTTTCAACATGTCTTTGTGCTAGATTTCAGGCCGACCCAAAAGAATCACACCTAACTGCGGTAAAACGCATTTTTCGGTATCTTAAGGGTACACCCGAACTTGGTCTATGGTATCCAAAGGGAACCGATTTCGATCTTACCGCGTTTTCAGATGCTGATTTTGCAGGTTGTAGAGTGGACAGAAAAAGCACATCGGGAGGAATACAGTTCTTAGGCGATAGACCGGTGAGTTGGTCTTCCAAAAAACAGAATTGTGTATCCACATCCACAGCTGAGGCTGAGTATGTAGCAGCTGCAAGCTGTTGCTCTCAAGTGCTGTGGATGAGAACACAATTACGTGATTATGGGTTCTCACTCACCAATATCCCTATTTACTGTGATTCTCGAAGTGCAATTGCCATCTCTTGCAATCCCGTGCAGCACTTTCGAACAAAACACATAGATATCAGGTATCATTTTATTAAAGATCACGTGGAAAAGGGAACCATTGAGTTGTATTTTGTTGGCACGGAATACCAACTAGCGGATATATTTACTAAAGCTTTAGACGAACCTCGTTTTCGGTTTTTAGTATCTCATATCGGCATGTTGAATCCACCTTCCAATTAAATATCAGATATTGTCTTAAATAATTATATTTCAATCTATCATGATTGAAATTCCTTTATTTTAGAAAATAACTGTTATTTAAATTTAAGGTTTATGTCACAAAATTAAAACTCATTATTTCCTTATCTGCGCATATTTTTAATAATTAATGATCCTGATAAATTGCTGTGTGAATTGTTCATCATGGAGTGGGATGCAAACAATATCCAGGTTTGTCGATATTAGTAATGCTTAAAAGAAGGGTTGTCGTGATTTAAATCTGAAAAGGAAAAAGGATCGGTATTTATTTGAGGGGGAGTAGAATTAGGATTTTAAATTTTATAATTTTGTGTTTCTTTTTATTTCCTTTATGGTTAAATTTTTTATTTTTAGGTTAGTCATAATTTTATTTTTAGGTTAGTCATAATTTTAATTTTAGGCTAGTCTTAACTTTATTTTAATTTTAAGTTTTAAATTTAATTGGTCAGAAAATCACAAAAAGATTTTAAATTTCAAAATTATCAAAAAACCAAAAAGATTTTAGGTTACTTAATTTCGTTTTAACTTCAAATCTAAAGAAAATACCAAAAATATTTTAATTTTTTGTTTGGGCCAAAATTTTTTTCTTTGTTTTTGCTTAATTCCACAAAAGCCCATTTTAGTTTCAAATTTATGTGTGTATGTTGAGTCTAAACCGGCGGCCCATCTTCCATTTGGGGCGCGGATCTCAGACCCGACCCATGACCCGCGCGAGTTTATATAATGGGTTGGTCAACTGGTCAACTCATCTTCCTTCACTTTCAAGATATTTCTTTCTTCTTCTCCTTCCCTCCCGTCGACACCACCGCCCCAAACCACCATTGTTACCACTTCAAGCTTTTGGAACATCATAATCTTTCGTTTTTCTTGCTTTTTCCTTCTTCGGCACTACCAGGTAACATATTTCTGTCCTTATTTCAGTCTTTAACTTCCTAGATTGCGTGTTTGATTTTCAAAGTTTTTCTAGTTTTTCAATTCGTTTTTTTTCTAGTTTTAGGTAGTTTAATGTGGTATTTCTTCTTAGTTGTAGTTAAATAAAATGTTCCTTAGGTTATTTCAGTATAGGATCTGTAATTTCATGCATTTTCAGTAGGATTTTAACTGTTCACGTTTATTTTTGCATGAACATTAACTGCACTCATGCAGTTTCGGATGTCCGAATTCGGACCACCACCCGAATTCGGATGTCCGACTTAGACTAAAGTTCGAAATTTTCAAAGTACAAAACCATAGTTCGGACCACTGTTGATCCGAATGCGGTTCGCCGTTGATCCGAATTCGGACCTTCAAAGCAGGGCCAAGATTTTCAAAACTTGAATTTACTCAAAGTTAGTTCACCACTGTTCATCCGAATTCGGATGATATCCGAATTCGGTTCCAATCCGAATTCTGGGTACCATCCGAACTCAGGACCATTCCATATCATTTCATGCATTTACATAAGTCATCATCCGAATTCGGATCATGTTCCATGACACATCCGAATTCGGACCACTTTCATTCATTCCATGCCTCACATTTCGGACCTCATCCGAATTCGGTTCCTGTTTTCAACTCATCCGAATTCGAACCCCACTCACATCATTCATGCATCATTCCATTTCGGATTGATCCGAATTCGATGACACTGTTCATCCGAATTCGGACCATCCGAAATCCAACACTTAGGATTTTTTTATTTTTCATTTTTTCCATTTCTGCATTTTCATATAAATTAAAAATCAAAAAAAAAAAAATATATATATATATATATATATATATATATATATATATATATATATATATATATATATATATATATATATATATAGTTCCATCCAAGTGCACCATTGATTAGAGTTAGGATCAGTGTTTGAGTGAAACGGTCTTATCTAACATCGGTCTCTTAACGATTGACTTTGGACTTTGTTAGTAGAATCTTATTCTACTAATAAAGACCCGATGATAAACAGATCAGACAATTTCTATTTCACACTCATCTAAGACTTCACATCAATGCTTTATCATATCGAGTCTTATGATTCTAACTGTGTTGCACTTTGCAGGAAAATGGACCCCACAATCGTTCTTACCATTCCCCATCCGCCAATCCCGAATAATAACGCTCAGTTACCCGAAGAAGCCATCTTGCCGAGCGCCGAGTTTGTCGAGTTTATCCCCCATAACTGGCAACTCGACGTCTCTATCCTTCCAAAAGAATCCCAAACCCTAGCATTTGACATTCTCACCCGCCATCCCATATACTATGCCCTTTCCACAGCCATCGCTGTTCCCCAGATTTACCTACAACAATTCTGGAACAGGCTACAATTCTTAACCGACCCCGAACCTCACTTCACCTCCACCATTGACTGCGTTCCAGTCAAAGTCACAACCACAGCCATTCGTCACATCCTTCGTTTTCCCATCCAAGACTACATTCCCTCCATCGACTCGTTCGATCCAAACCCATCCGTCTCAGAAGCCCTTTCTGAAATTCAAAACCTAGGGTATGACGGATCCCTTACCAAACCATCCGACTTTCGCACCAAGAACCTTCAGTCCCACTGGAGAATTCTCTTCGATGTACTCAACAAGTGCCTGACAGCCAAACATTCTGGTCATGACTCAGCATCGGCCCAGGTTTTAGCCATGTTCGCTGGCTTTGCCTACGACCGACACGTGGACTATGCGGCTTTTATCTTTGAAGATTTAAGGAGAGTCCACGTGGAAAGGAGCACGAAGAAAGGACGCAAGTATGTCCCCTATCAACGATTCCTTCAGCTCATCATACAATATGCCATGGATCAGGACGAAGACATTCATGAGCGTCCAGAAGCTGATGTCTATCCAACCGTCGCTATCCAGAAACTGACTTTGCCAAAAGGGGCACCAACGGTACAGGTAATGAAGATTCCATTATCAACTCTGACAAGGTCGAGGGGTACAGATCGGGTAAGGGACTATATGAGAGAAAAAAATTATCCGGATGAGTCTCAGTCTGAATCGACTGAGACTAACCAGTCCGACGGTGAGCAACATGAGAGTGAGAACGAGGGAGAAAGGATGGAAGTACAACAATCACTGGGTCATGGTGAGAGGGAGGCTGAGAGTGTAAGGGAGGGAGCCGTAGGTGAGACGGCAGAGACGGCGGATTCTGAACGAACCGTCTCTGTTGTAAGGCCGAGGGATATGCAATCTGAGGGTGAACCAAGCCCTATCAGCCGGACACCACCTCATAAGACCGTTAGTCCAGCGGTCGCCACATCCCCAACCATCCACTTGGTTTCCCCTCAAAGGGAAACCACTTCATTACACGGGGATCTTCCACATACGCCATCGCCCTCTCATTCGGAGAGTGGCGGTGTTGAAAAAGGTCACACTCCTCCCCACGTGACCGAACTTCCTTCGCCCACGATTCCATCCCCACAAACAGACACCGTGCACGATGCTTTTGTGGCATCCCCAAGAGCTGCCTCCGTGGCAGCTCCCGAAACTTCCAGATCTGAGCATCCCGTAGTGGAGCCAGAGATGACGGAAGGAAGACCGGGAGTGGCTCAATCTACGCCGTCCACTTCCGGCCATCTCCCCATCAATTTGGAGATGTTAACGGCAGCCTTGCGTGCTGCCGGCGTTATCACCCGGGCTGACCTTGACGCCCAAAGGGAGGCAGCCGAGGAACGACATACCGCCCTTCTTTCTCTTATAAAGGGTAAGGGTGTCGCCTCCGAAGCCGGCCCCTCACAAGGATCCCACTCAGTCCAACTACAAATGGCGGAGCTCTCTGACAAACTGGACGCACTCAATTGCCTAATCCTTCAGGTCCAGGAGCAGCTAAATTCCAGGATGGATCGCCTCGAGTCGGCAGTTATTGATCTCCAATGCCGCGCTCAGGCCGAAACCCTCAAAAGAAAACATGACGACCAGGACGACCCTGATCGTCATGAGGGGGAGAAGCGCAGAAAAGTACAATTTGAGGAGCCCATGCTGGGTACAGGGGGAGCAGAGTCCGCCGAGGGGTCTAAATTTCAGGGGTCGGGGGAAAAGTCACAGGAAGCTCAGGAGTACATGCTAATTGAAGACGAGCCGATGGTCGAGGGTCCAGCTCCACTGGATCCAATGACAGCCATGGTAGAATTTGAGGAGCCACACGAGAAGGTTGAAATCATATTAGTTTCTGACTCAGATTCTGATACCGAGGACAACCAACCACTTTTAACTCCTAAGCCTGAACCTGACTCTCCAACCAAAAATTCCTCATCCTCTTCCTTCGATTTCCTGAATTCACCACCCAGAGCCCAACAGAAAGACATACTCTCATCCATCCAAGCTCCCCCATCACTAAAAGAATCCCACATTACAGTCAGCCCACCAAGATCCCCAAGCCCTCCACCAGTCCAACAAACCCAACGCTCAGGTCCCTCCCAAACAAAAAGGGTTGACTGCTTCGATGAAACTCCCGAGGGTCCTGGAGTGCACAGAAAAGACGACCTATTCTGGGTAGACCACTACACGAAAGGAAAAGTTCACACACTGCCGCAGAGCGATAAAGATCAAATGCGTCAAGAACGGCGGGGGACTATCATAAAGCTTCTTGAAGCTAAAAAGGACGAAATCGAAGAACCCCCCGTTCAAGGCCTGAAAGAATTCCTGCAGAACTTTCCCCCGGAGCAATTTCAGAATCCATATCTAGAAGAAAGATTCAAGATGGTATTCAGAAAGAAACCTGGAGCCTTCAGCAGACGCCTACTCATGGAACTTACAAATGTCTCCAAAGCTGAACAGGCCGAATACTATCAATTGATGCTCCGGGAACAAAGGTCTAAGGTGTCAAAGTCAAAGATTAAAAAACTCAAATCAATTACCATGTGCAAAAGAGCCAAAGTATTCTATCCCTCCTATCAAGTGGAAAGAGAAGATGGTACGGGAGATGACATCTTTGAGTATGACCTTGACTACATAAGAGCAGATGACGTTGAGTTCCTTCACAACAGTCTGAAAAATCGAATCAGAAAACGTCTATCCCACATGACAGCTGTAGGTGCCTTAGTTCGAAGCATGAATCGCCGATCGATTATAATGTGCTTAAGAGATTTTCAGATGGCGATCGAGAGTGCTATGGTTAAGGTGGGCCTACGAGCACCAGAACAAGATAGTTTTCTTTTAGCCCACCACCCGGCCTACAGAGTTATACTTAAAGGAGATCCGGGTGTTATTTTTGTGAATCACAAGGGCTACAAAAGGTATATGCGCTTTGAGGATCTACCTTGCTATTCCGATGGTACACTTCGACTGGTTCGAGCTGCTCTCACAAAGAAAGTACAAGATTATGATGCTCAACCAGATCCTGAACAGAGATGCTCACCTACGGAGATACAAAATACACTCAGCGGCATAGACTACCTGAACGAGCGGCTACATACAAGACAAGTAACCAGACGTTTCGATGTCATACTTGGTCTTCGTGAATCAACAGATCATGCGCGAGTTCCAGGACCTCCTAAGTGATCGAAAAGGGGGAGATTGTTAGATTAATTATTTCGATCCTAGGAGTTATTTTGTAATATTTATTAACATTGTAATGTGTCTTGTATTTATTTCTATGTAATTTCTTACTTATGTAATAGTGTAGGGGCCATTATTGCCAAGTCTTGTAAGTTAATTAAATGAGCCTATAAAGGCTCCTAGGGTTGCTTTTTGACAATACACGGTTGACCTACATTTGAATCTTCTCTTGGAGCCGCCACTGTTCTTCCATATTCACTAACATTCATATTGTCTTCTTTCTTATTAAAAAAACATTTATTGAGCTTGTTTCTTCATGTGTTTGATGAGAAAAACGTCAAGGTGCT
>JAANYP010000793.1:15116-89798 GCA_020465985.1 Centrapalus pauciflorus
GACTGACTTGGTAATACCATTCTCGTCCACATACGTGAACTCTTTCAAGTACCCATCTCGCCTTTCAGGTGACTTGGGCCTTTGAACTGAATTCTGTTGTGGTGCCGAGTGATTTAGATTCACTCTTTGCCTTTGAGTAGGCATTTGTTGTGGTGCTCTAGAATAAGTCTTATTATAATGCATTTCAGACTGTGATCCCTGAGCTCTTACCGGAACATATTGTCTAACAGGAGTATGTGACCTAACTGGAGTGTGTGACCTGCTAGGTGTTGTGCTCCTATAGACTTGTTGAGGTGCTGACCTAGATTGATTAATGACACGATTCGGTGAATTTGTCCTAACCACTTCTTTTGGTCCAACCTTAACCGGTGTTTGTTTCACAACAGGTTTTGGTGCGGCCTGCACAGTTTTCTCGGTACTCTGAGAACTACTTGTGCTTGCCACACTGTGTGAGGGCTTAACAGGTGTTGGATTCACTGTCTTAGGTGTAACATCAGCTTTCCTATTTGGACAGTGAGAAGCAACATGCCCTTTCTCGTGACATCTAAAGCAAGACATCTTATCCATGGACTTTTTGGTTGGTCCCTTAGATCTAGGTGTCTCACTAGTGTCTATTACCTTTGGTACATCTATAGTGTCTGTCTCTTCGACCTGGTCAGCCCATGAAATTTTCTGTTTTCCTGCAGGTGTTTCACTGGAGGAAGACACAAATTTCACTTTCTTGACCTTGACGGTTGAGTCAGTCACCTTAGGTGTGTTTTCAACTTGAGGCTCAGGTGTAGGTTCAGGTAGGTCCTCTAAAACTACTGTCTTGTCAGTTTTCTCCTGAGGCTGAGGCACATAGTTATCATTGAAAGGTGGAGGAATTTCGTGAAAACCTAGACCTACAGGTTTCTTAGACTGTCTTTGGGCATCTAAGACTTTTCCTAGGTTTAGGCTCGAATTCCTAAACTTTTCCAGCTTGCTATTTGCCTCTGCTACCTTTACCTTGGTCTCGGCTAGCTCTATGTCCTTGTCTTTCAGACTTTTGGTCAAGGCTTCTACGTGCTCATACATAAGTTCTATCCTAACACACTGCTCACTCAGTTTGTCTTTTAGAACGATTACATCTTGAGCATCAGCCTTAAGCTTTTCTTTTAAATCTTGTTTTATGTCATTTAGGCTAGCATTTTCTATTTTTAAGTTTTCATTTTGAGCAGCTATGGTCTTATGTGAGTCTAAAACTAGATTTAACCTATCATTAGAACTAACACATAAAGCACATAAATCACGAAATAGAGAAATAGAAAGACTAACCTTAGAGTTATCGGATTCCACGTTGGCCATCTGAGCAGCAAACTCCAGCACGGTCTGATCATTCGCTTTCTCTACCCACATCGGACTGTTTTCCCTTGTGGTCTGCTCATCCTCTTCACAACCATTCTCCGTAACTTCAGCCATAAAAGCTCTAGCATTGGACTCCGGATGTGAACTCCAGTCATAAGAACCATCTAGCTGTCTGTCAGAAGTGACATTGGATATCAGACTCGCTAGATTGGCTTGACCAGATGAAGAACTCGGAAGATATCTCTGTTGGGACTGACTTTGGTACTGTCCTTGATGCTGACTCTGCCCCTGGTAGGTTTCTACCTTCGGTCTTTGACACTCCCTCGCGAAATGTCCCAATCCCTGACAGTTGTAGCATTTGACCTTGGACTTATCAAATCCTATCCCCTTGTTATTCATCTGTAGATTTCTTCCAGTTCTCTTTATGAATCTCTTAACCCTCTGGGTTACCATGGCCAGTTGCCATTTAAGATCCATCTCCTCAAGATCATCAGGGTCGACCTGATCGTAGTCTTCATCCCAAAGAGCCGGATCATTAATCTTCCCTTGAACGCAATTTCCGTATGTGGCCACAAACGAAGCAAGCAGATTCAGATGTTCTTCCGCCGACTTTGCGCTCATTGGCATCTTAGAATAGCTCTGACTGGTCGATGCCTGTTGGACTTGAGGTTGCGGTTCTTCCGATCTTCCTAATCCTAAGAACGCGCGGTTTAGTGAGTCTTCGGACTCTGGTGGTGATGACGTTTCTCCGGTGAAAAACGCTGTAGCACTCTTCTGATCAGCTGTCACTGATGATTTTGATGTCTTTCCAAAATACATAGCCGGATTTTGGACTTGCTCGTAATCAGTCTCAGCCTTTATCATTTCGAAGTGATATGCCCTCAACGTTCCCACGATGTCATCCAGCGATTGAGCATAGTATTTATCTTCATTCAGCTTAATCATAGCCACGTACATAGCCCATTTGGCCGGTAGGGCATCAAGAAGCTTATTGTTCTTGTCTGTGTCAGAATACTCAATACCATGACTTTCAAGCTCTGTTATCAGATGATAAAATCGTGTGATAATATCATCCAACTGTTCATCCTTAAGAGCCTTGAAAATTGCAAACTGTTGGGTCAGCAGCTCTGTACGCTTTCTACGTACCCGTGGATTACCCTCACACCGTTTCTGAAGAGACTCCCAAAGCTCTTTCGACGTCCTCTGAGTCCGAAATGTGTGCAAGATATCTTGAGGTAACGCCATTCGGATAATAGAGAAAGCCTTGTTTTCAGCTTCAAATAGTTTCTTGTCATCCTCTTTCATCATCTGGTATGACAGAACCTTTTGACGGCCTTCTACCTCAGATACTGGTGGAATGTACCCTTCATCAATGCACACCCACATGCGCATATCGTTGAATCGTACAAAATCCGTAAATCTATCCTTCCACCAGTAG
Organism: Centrapalus pauciflorus; assembly: GCA_020465985.1. Classification (NCBI taxonomy): domain Eukaryota; kingdom Viridiplantae; phylum Streptophyta; class Magnoliopsida; order Asterales; family Asteraceae; genus Centrapalus; species Centrapalus pauciflorus. The sequence continues at coordinate 17,881 of JAANYP010000793.1, forward strand.
TAATCCTCAACTTTCATCAGCTTAGGTGGTGCATTGGCCTTCCCAACTTCGTGATCCATCTCAAGGAATTTCTGAAGGTTTGACATCTTTTCTGAAAGAATTTGAATTTGAACTTATTTAATTTAATTAGAAACTGATTTAAATTAACTTATTCGAATCTAGATAGATTCGAAACTAATTAATATTTAATCTTTTGAAATTAAATTCGATTAAGTCTTAAAAGTCAAGTAGATTCGAAATAATGTCAGATTCGAGGAACTCCCTAGATTCGAAGTGATGACAGATTCGAAGGACGCTATAGATTCGAAGTGATGACAGATTCGAAGGACTCTATAGATTCGAAGACCCTTAGAATCGAAGGCACAATAGAATCGAAATTCAGCAGAATCGAATCTCAGACTCGAAACAGTAACAAACTCGAAACAACCTCGAAACAATATAGACTCGAGATCCAATTCGAATGTATTAACAGATTCGACACACCACAGACTCGAAACTGACTGAAATTGACTCGATAGGAGCGTATTTTGGTTAGACTCGAAAAATAAAGTAAAACCCTAATTACCCCTATAGATTCGAGCGCCGCAAACTCGAAAAACGGCTAACACTTTGATTTTTTGACGTTTTACGGATTAAATCACTATTTTTCAAACGAAAAATAATGATTTCGACCAAAAACGTGAAAAACGACAAAGTGTTTCCCGAATATGAATTTGCTAAGCTCAAAAACACGTTTTTTGAGAGAAAAACCGTCCAACTAGCGTCAAGAAACCTAGAATGTATCTGATGAACACGAAGAACACCACGAACACTCCGTAGGCTTTGATACCACTTGTAAGGTCTACCACTGACAGATCTATCTAGACGCGGACCCGTTAACGAGTGCGGAATCCTCGTTGACGGTCAGACGGACAACTCTCAACCAACGGAAACACGGAGACTATTAGACGCTGAACGAACGACACACGAACGATCCTACGTACTAATTCCCTCCGAAACGGGACTCACCTAGCTGATAAACTCGAGATCGCCTATTGCTTAATTCCTCACGAATTCTGCCAAAGGTCCTCTAATCATTCGAGTCTATCCCTAATTATAGGCCCTGATTCGAGTCTGTTGTGGGCCAACCTCGAATCTGGCCTAAGGCCTCATTCGAATCTGTCCATCTGACAGATTCGAATCTAACCTATTCGAATCTAAGGATACATTCGAATCTATCACAGATTCGAATGCCTTCCTTAACCTATTCGAATCTAGCCTATACACTTAAACACTTACGTGATGAAACTTATGTTTTAACTTATGCTTGACATACTCTTTGACCTTTATGTTTGAACTTCTTGTAATATGTTACATCAAGTTCAAACACACAATCAATAACAGACAAACACATATTAAACATATATATCAAAACACTTGTTAATATTCAGAATATTACTTAAATCATAACGCAGATCGATTAGACTGCTATCGTCACACAGGGTGTACCAACACTATGTTACATTTTTCTAGATATGTTTTATTTCATCTTATCATGTAATGCACTTCCTAATCTTATAATAATATAACATAATTCTACGTAACAATTTTTATATAAGATAATCATTAATTTGTTTTTCTTATTTGTTTTTAGAAGTTTAAAATAAAATTTAATCGAAGAACTGTATGAAGCAAACTTTGGAGATATCTATATACCAGACAGTGGTGCCACACACACAATTCTTAAAACGAAAAAATATTTTTCTGAACTAAAGCCAATTAAAGCAATAATACATACCATTTCAGGTCCTGTAGATCTAATTGAAGGAACTGGAAAGGCCCATTTTATATTACCAACTGGAACAAAGTTTTTCAAAGATAATGCTCTATTTTCACCAAAATCTAAATGAAATTTGCTGAGTTTCAATGACATACACCGAAATGGATACGGTACTCAGACTGTGACAATAGAGAATATATAAGAAATATATGCATATAACCGATAAAAACCATGTACTGCAAAAACTGTTTTGCATCATACATATATAAGTATGGTTGAATCCAACATGGTAGTAAAAGAAAAATATTGTGATCCTGGAGTGTTGAGTTTGTGGCATGACAGATTAGGCCATCCAGGAACAACCATGATGCAAAGGATAATTGAAGGAACCAATGGACATCCATTGAAAAGCCTGAAGATCTCTCAAATAGGCAACTTGGCTCCATGTACATCTTGTTCTCTTGGAAAACTTATTGTGAAACATTAACCAACTAAATTGAAAAGGAAAATCCTATGTTTCTTGAAAGAATTCAATGTGATATATGTGGACCAATTCATCCACCATGTAGACCTTTCAAATACTTCATGGTTTTAATAGATGCATCAAGTCGATGGTCTCACGTTTGGTTATTATCAACTCGTAATGTGGCATTTGTAAAATTTCTGGCTCAGATCATTAAATTAAGGGCACATTTCCCTGATTATACCATTAAAAGGGCGAGACTTGATAATGCTGGTGAATTTACGTCTCAAGCATTTAATGACTATTGCATGTCTGTTGGAATTAGTGTTGAACACCCAGTTGCTCATGTTCACACACAAAATGGTTTAGCTGAATCATTAATTAAACGTCTTCAGCTGATAGCTAGACCATTAATAATGAAAACAAAACTCCCTATTTCTGTTTGGGGACATGCAATTTTACATGTTGCATCACTGATTCGTCTAAGGCCAAGTGCATATCATAAATTTTCTCCTCTACAACTTGCTTTTGGTCAAGAACCAAACATTTCCCATCCTCGATTTTTTGGGTGCGCAGTATATGTTCCTATTACACGACCACAATGTACAAAAAATGGGTCCTCAAAGAAGATTAGGTATATATGTTGGGTATGAAACACCTTCTATTATAAGATATCTTGAACCGCTAACCGGTTATGTTTCACAGCACGTTTTGCTGATTGCCACTTTAATGAGACAGTTTTCCAGTATTAGGGGGGAAAAGAAAAACAAAGAAAAGGATGTTTCATGGTGTGAACCATCATTGGTTCATCTTGATCCTCAGACAAAACAATGTGAACTAAAAGTTCAGAAAATAATGCGTTAGCAAGAAATTGCAAATCAACTGCCTGATGTATTTACTAATTCTAAAAGAGTTACTAAATCATATGTGCCAGCAGCTAATGCACCTGCTCAATTTGAAATTCCAAGCGAGAAAATTGATGACAAAGTCACTCAAGAATCAAAGGCACGCCTGAAGCGTGGAAGACCGTTTGGTTCCAAGGATAAGAATCCTAGAAAAAGAAAGAGCTTTGAAAATACAATTGATAATGAGAAAGGTGTTCCTGGAGAAACACAAAATAATAAGATCTCCAAAGAAGGAGAAATTGATGATACTAATATAGAGATTGCAATCAATTATGTCCATATGATATTATTAATGGAAGTGATGATCCAGAACAGATCTGAAATGAAATTAATTGATGAAAGATTTTTTTTTTTGCTATTGCATATGATATTATTAATGGAAGTGATGATCCAGAACCAAAGTCTGTTATTGAATGTCAAAATAGACATGACTGGGATAAATGGAAAGAAGCTATGCAAGCTGAATTAGATTTTTTAAACAAACGAAAGGTTTTTGGATACATTATCCTCATGCCTGAAGCCGTGAAACCTGTAGGGTACAAATGGGTATTCATACGAAAGAGAAATGAGAAAAATGAGATTATAAGATGCAAAGCTAGACTTGTGGCTTAAGGTTTTTCTCAACGGCCTGGAATTGATTATGATCAAACGTATTCTCTTGTTACGGATGCAATAACGTTTAGATATTTAATCTATCTTGCAGTTTCTAATAATTTAGAAATGCGTCTAATGGATGTTGTTACAACTATTTATACGGATCACTAGATAGTGATATTATATGAAAATCCCTGAAGGATTTAAAATGCCTGAAGTATTAAGCAATAAACCCTAAGAAATGTATTCAATCAAATTACAAAGATCTTTATATGGGTTGAAACAATCTGGACGCATGTGGTATAAGCGGTAGAGTGATTATTTGATATGTAAAGGATATGCAAATAATCAAATTTGTCCATGCGTATTTATAAAGAAGACAAATGTTGGATATGTTATTATAGCTGTCTATGTTGAGGATCTAAATATCATTGGCACCATAAATGAGATAAATGAAGTCATTGTGCTACTAAAGAAGAAATTTGAAATGAAAGACCTTGGCAAAACGAAATATTGTCTTTGTTTACAAATAGAGCATATGCATAATGGCGTACTTGTGCATCAATCAAATTATACAGAGAAGGTGTTAGATTTATTATTTCGATCATAGGAGTTGTTTTGTAATATTTATTATCTTTGTATCTTGTCTTGTATTTAATTTCCATGTAATTCATGTTTATGTAAAAGTCTAGGGTCCATTTATGTCAATGCTTCAAAGTTAATTAAATGAAGCTATAATAGGCTCCTAGGGTTACTTCCTAATATACGGTTGACATTTGAACAATTTCTACAGCCGCCATTTTGTCATTTACTCTCAACATTCATATTGTCTTTTCTTTATCATTTCACATTTATTGAGCTTGATTCTTCATGTGTTTGATAAGAAAATCATCAAGGTGCTGAAACAATACGGGAATACATCTTTACAATTGGTATCAGAGCTCGGAGGGGTGGATTTAAACTCATTAACACGGATTCTGCCGTGTTTTCTTGAGTGTTCTTCGTGTTCTTCCATTCTAACCGGTTAGATCTTCATTTTCCTTTGTTTTTCCGTGTTTCTTGTGTTATAATGGTCATATAAACACCACATTATTATTCTCTACTGATTTTAAGCTCATTTAGTTCCATATCTTTGTTAAAATCATCAAGAATCGGCTATTTTCAAGTTTGAAAATATGGGTTTTTTTAAGTGGGTTTTAACGTGTTCATGTTGTTTTTAAGCATTTTTTAGGTTATTTTAAATCACCAAAAGTGTTTAAAATAGTTTATAAATCATTTAGAACTGTTTTTAGGCTTTACAACTGATAAAAATCGAATTCTGCTCAGTTCTGCCTTAGAAATCGTAAAAAACCTGCTGTATTTCGGATCACTACTGTAGCATTTCGGACCACCTAGGCACCAATTTCGGACCACACATCACCCAAATTCGGACCTCATTTCGGTCCAATTCGGACCATACTTAGGTGAATTTCGGACCCCCATAAGCCAATTTCGGACCACAATTCGGTCCCATCCGGACTTCGGACCATCCGAAGTTCAGATCAGGCTTTCCATTTTTCACTGTTGGGACTTGTACTTAAATTTTTCTAATTTCGGACCACCCATTTCGGTCCATCCGAATTCGGCCATTTCACTGTTCATCCGAATTCGTTTCATCTGAATTCGGCCACTTAGGTCCATCCGAAATTAGGTTCAACCGAACTTGGTCCCCAACCGTATTACTGTTCATCCGAATTAGGACCCCTTCCGAACTTGAACCTCATCCGCACCATAGCCATCCGAATTACTGCTCATACATCCGAAATCAACCCATCCGAAAACAACCCATCCGAAATCATCCTATCCGAATTCGGTTCCCTCATCCGAAACACTGTTCATCCGAAGTCACACCATCCGAATTCAGAACCTTCTGTTTTCAGTCCAACCCATCCGTGTCCAGTTTCCACCTCTAAGATCTTCATATTCTTAATCAGCACCCATCATCATAATGTCTCGCGAAGCTCTAGTACTCGGATCTGAGAACAGACCACCAGTTCTCTATCCCAATGAGTACAAACAATGGAAATCCCGGTTCCTTAAGTTCGTTGGAATGCAACCTCTCGGGAACTTGATGCTTCAGTCTATATCCGAAGGACCCGTAATCTACTATCGAGAGATAGCCGCCAGACCTGAGGCTGACCCTGTCCAAGCCTCTAAAGTTGAAAGGGAACCGGCAAATGACGCCGAGAGAGACCGACAGCACGCTGACAAGAGGGCAGAATATCTGATTTATCAAGCCCTCCCCACTGATATTTTGGTCGGTGTAGACAGTAAAATGTCTGCAAAAGAAATGTGGGACGAGCTGGAAGTCCAAATGCTGGGGGCAGATCTCGATGATCGTGCCAAAATAGAGGAGGCAAAGGCAAAGTTTACGGAATTCCGCGCCAAAGACGGGGAATCTCTGCAAGCCACATTCACCAGGTTCTGTGCAGTCCTTAACGAGTTGAACAAACTGCACATCAAGAAGGATAGGGATGATATCAACATCCAATTCTTTGCCGCCTTAGCCCCCGAGTGGCAGCTTGCATGTCGGGCCACGAAAAGAGTCCTGAACATTCCTGAGGTATCAATTAATGTCGTCTTTAAGGAGCTCAAGAAATATCAAGGGGATGTGGATCAACAGAAGCTGATGGCAAATCAATTGGCCTCTCTACTGCTATAAGCAAACACAGGGTTGAAACCGAATGATTCTCTAGCCTTGATCACTAACACGCAGATTCCGACACCATCCTTTGCTCCAGGTTCTTCGTCATCTCAGTGCAGGTATGCTTCTCCTCCGCGTGAGGTCTATGATGCAGAGGAAGCTTCGATTCAGGAACAGATAGCCTTGTGGACCAACCGTCTCCAACAGCGACGGTTCTCCAACAAGACTAACAACCAACTCCGTTATGACACCGGTCCACGGAGGTACTCAGATGATAGAAGGGATGACCGACGCGATGACTATCGAAGGGATGAATACCGAAGGGATGATAGGGATGATCGCCGCCATGACGATAGACGCGACTATCGAGATGATCGCCGTTATGAAAGGCGAGATGATAGGCGTGATGATCACAGGGATGACAGGCGGGACGATCGAAGGGATGATCGTCGGGATGACCGCAGGGAAGAGCGGAGAGAGCCCGAAAGACGGGAAAGGAGGCGCGATGACAGCCGCGAGCATCGCCGGGCAGATAAGAGGTCGGCGGAAAGGAGAGAGGACAGGCCAAGAGTTGATGAGCCAAAGGCCGCAGATGAACGTCTCTGCTACAAATGTGACAAACCGAGCCACTTTGCTAGGGAATGCAAGAACAATTTCGACAGAGACGTTGCCTACTACGAGAGAAAGCTCGAGGCAGCCAAGAAGAGAACGGATGCATTAGCCCTCGTCGCCCAGGAAGACTACTGGGATGCTGATGATTCTGAAGACGAGGATGACAAGAGCAAGAATTGCTACATGGTTGATCGTATGGGGTTGGAGACATGTGCTGATTTCACTGCTGATAATCCAGATCATGCTGCTGAGGGGGAGACAATGAAAAATCCACCAGCATGTCTGATGGCTACAACCAACGATCCCGAATGCTCCACATCCGGTTCTGAGTCCAATGAGGTATATTCCTGTTACATTCCTGCACATGTAAATAAATTATTTGTAGATAATGAATGTACACTGCACACACAAATACTTGATCTACAAGATAGATTAAATGCTGAAACTGCAAGGTTTGTACAGGCTGAACATCAAGCTCATATTCTGAAAGAATCATCTGAATTATATCATTCAAAGTGGTTAACTAATCATAATGTTATAAAACAGATGTTGATAGAAAAAGTAGATGTTCAGGATAGGAATATATACCTTGAATCTTGCATGGAAACGCTTTCAAAAGATAAACTCTCTTTAAAAGAAGAAATTTATGTTCTTACAAAACAATTAGATGTGGTAAATATGGAAAATATAGACAAGTTAGAAAAATACAAAATGATTGAAGAAGAAAGGATAAGTTTGTACTCAAGAATAAAGACCCTTGACGATGCATTTTTGAAAAGGGGTCAAACAGAACAAACTATCCATTTAAATCAGCCCAAAGAAACTAGGTTTTACCATTCTAAACAGGGAATTGGTTTTAAAATTCCTAAATATTTGGAAAAAGCACAAAATGTTTTACTTGTATTTTATGACATGAACTATATGGGAGCCGGTCTTAAATCTTTCTTTTTTGAGTCATCAAAAGAAGTTTTAAACCAAGAAAATGAGAAACGTGTTGCTCGTAAAGATAAAGAAATTTCTTTTCAATATGAAGAACTTAACGAGAGTTATTCTTCTAGAGTACCCACTTTAGAGGAAGATCTTTTGTCAACTTATTCAGAAGCTGAATTGAAAAATGAAACCGTAAAATCAACTCCTCAACTTTATATTCCTGTAAAAGTTCTTCAACAACAAATCATTGTTTTAGAAAAGGAATTGAAGTCGTCTCAAGAGAAAGCACTTGATCTTCAAGATGCTCTTCTTAAGAGAGAAGAAGAATTGGTAAATCAATCTTTTCAACAATCTGTGGAAGTTACTGTCTACAGAGAAAATTTTGAAATAGTTTCACAAAAATTGAAAGATCTTTCAAAAGAACGAACACTTTCTCATTCCATAAAAATTCCATGTGTGTCATCTGATAAAGGTAAGGCTAAGCTGAATCTTCTTCTATCATTGTCAAAGGTGAGTGCTCAAAAGTTTTCAAAAATGAGGTTCCTCAAAAGACTCAGATTAAATCCAAGTCTTTTAAGAAACCCACTCACCACCAAAAAGAAAAGTCTGTCAAGTCTAAATCTTCCATGCTTACTGACTCTAATCGTTTTGTTCCTACAGATCATATAAGAAGAGTCCCAAAAACCACCATGCAGGATTTTACAAGTTTTTTTTGTGAAGAAGGCTTTAATGCCAAGTGAATTTGTTACTAGAGATAGGATGTCTGTAATCTCTAAAGACAATTTGTGTAACAATGTGTGTGACAATGTCTGTAATGTTGAACCGAATTCTGCTATTCCGTTAAAGTACTCTTTCAGTGATTTGTTTAATCTATGTCCAACTAAATATAGACGACAGGTTCCTGAAATGAATGCTTTCGTGCCATATCCTGCTAAACGTATTCGGAAAAAGAAAACTAAAAATAGTGCATCATCGGCCACAAACAAAATTGAGATGTGTCCGTTGCCAAGGCCCAAACCAAAGCAACGGTCAAACAGGTCTCAAAAGGACAAAAAACGAAGGCAATTTCAGCGCCTAAGGTTCCAAAACCCAATAAATCCAATCGTCAATGGATTCCAAAGGGTTGTGCATCCGGTCCACACACAAATGCTAGTTGGGATTCTAAATCTGTACACGTGCCATATAAATCTGGAAACCCTAACAAAAAGGGACCCATATTGAGGTGGGTACCCAAGGTTGTGTGATCTTAATGCAGATGGTTCTTGGTTACTTCTGATCAAGACCCGTGCTTTAAAGAAATGGCTTCTAGTTAACTTAGACTAGGACCCGTTCTTTTGCTTGTCGGTTGTGCTTAAACCGACACGTTTGGCTTCTGTGCACACAGCCCAGGACCCGGTCTTAACTCATCATGTTTTCTGAACATCTCGGTTCAGAACACGGTTTGATTGTGAATAAAAAAATGGATGTGTTTGAATGCATATAGTTTTTCATTATATGAATTTATGTGTTTTTCAGGCTAACTCCATTTGGTATATGGATTCGGGTTGCTCCAAGCACATGACAGGAAGAAGAGAATTGCTGTCCAACGTTATTGAACAGTATTGCGGAACTGTGAAATTCGGGAACAACCATCAGGCTCACATTAAAGGATACGGGGACTTAGTTCTAAATAATCTGGTCATCAAGGACGTTGACTATGTTGAGGAGTTATCACATAATCTTTTTAGCATAGGACAGCTCTGCGACAAAGGACTAGAAGTAACGCTTAGAGCCAAGAACTGCAGTGTTAAGAGCATGGATGGAAAAGAAATCTTAACTGGTTCCCGAAACTCTAACCTTTACACCATTGACGTAGCCAAGCTAATAGTGAAGGATAACATTTGCCTACTATCAAAAGCCTCGTCAAAAGACTCTTGGTTGTGGCATCGAAGATTATCCCATTTGAATTTTGATAATATCAACAAGCTGGCTGCGAAACAATTGGTCAAAGGACTTCCTGAAATGCGCTATGAAAAGGACCATCTGTGTGGAGCGTGTGAGAAAGGAAAAATGAAACGATCATCTCACAAACCAAAGTCCGAACCATCAACAAAAAGAGTATTGGAGTTACTTCATATGGATTTATGCGGACCGATGAGAACTCAAAGCATAAATGGAAAACGACATGTGTTGGTTATCGTTGATGATTATTCTCGATACACCTGGGTCAGGTTCTTGCGTTCCAAGGACGAGACAGCTCAAGAAATCATTGATTTTATCAAGAGTGTCGAGACCCAACAGCAGCTGTCAGTGCAATCAATCAGATCAGATAACGGCACGGAGTTCAAGAACTCAGTAGTTGAGGGCTTCCTTTGATCCAAAGGTGTTCAGCATCAATACTCTGCTGCTCGAACACCTCAACAAAATGGGGTCGTGGAAAGGCGTAACCGTACGCTAGTGGAAGCCGCTCGTACAATGCTCACATACTCAAAGCTACCTCCGTTCTTGAGGGCCGAAGCCGTATCAACAGCATGCTACACACAAAATCGCTCCATCATCCATAAGCGCTTTAATAAAACTCCTTACCAACTCTTTTTGAATAAAGTACCATTTATCAAGTACTTACGTGTATTTGGTTGCAGGTGCTATGTGCTGAATGACAAAGACAACCTCGGGAAATTTAACGAAAAGGCAGATGAAGCGATCTTCATTGGATACTCATCCAACTCGAAGGCATATCGCGCATTCAATACCCGAACCAGAACAGTCAATGAAAGTGTGCACGTCACATTTGATGAGTTGGCTGAACTAGCACCCGAAGTTGATCAATCAGGACCACGCATTACTCAAATGCCTGGAGACTCTTCAAATAACCCCATTTCTTTTTCTTCTTCTGATTTGGTTAATTTATTTGATCCTTTTTATGTTGAATTTTTCGGTCCTAACGCTAGTGTGTCTAATGTTGTCAATAATGTAGGTGATCCTTCCAATTCAACTGCGCCGCAAAGTTTCTCCGCTCCATCTTCTTCAACGTACCCTCATCCATCCACATCATCCACCGACACATCCGCAGTTGAATCTACTCCTATAATACCCTCACATATAATACCAACAATTCTTCCTTCACCTGAACACTCGGGAATCGAACCTGAACCAGTGGTACCATCGTTTAAAACCATTGACCATGAATCGTCATCCATCCCCACATTAACCACAGAGGTTCCATCCCGAGCACCCCTTCCACATGAGATCAAATGGACTCGAAGTCACCCAACAGATCAAATCATTGGTGATGTATCAACAGGAGTCCAAACTCGTAGGGCATCTGCTAATGAATGTCTCTTCGCATCATTCTTGAGTATGATAGAGCCCGCTCGTGTGGATGAAGCCCTGACAGATCCAGATTGGATAGTTGCAATGCAAGAGGAACTCAACCAATTTGAACAGCTAAGAGTATGGCGGTTAGTTCCCAAGCCAAAAGACCGTACAGTCATCGGAACAAAGTGGATCTTTAAGAACAAACGAGATGAAAACGACATTGTGATAAGGAATAAAGCAAGACTTGTTGCCAAAGGCTACCGACAACAAGAAGGGATAGATTATGACGAGACCTTCGCTCCAGTTGCACGGATCGAAGCAATCAGAATCTTCTTGGCGTACGCGGCACACAAAGATTTCAAAGTGTACCAAAATGGACGTCAAGACTGCCTTTCTAAACGGTGAACTTAACGAGGAGGTGTATGTTGAACAACCACAAGGCTTTGTTGATGCACATAAACCCGACCATGTTTATGTGCTAGATAAGGCCCTCTATGGTTTAAAACAAGCACCTCGAGCATGGTATGATAGTCTTTCAAATTTCCTTATTTCTGTCGGTTTCTATAAAGGTGTGGTGGACACAACTCTGTTCACAAAAAGGGAAGGCCCACATATAATGCTAGTACAAATTTATGTCGACGATATTATATTTGGATCTACTGACAGTAATTTTTGTAAGGATTTTTCAGCTCTAATGGAGTCCAGGTTTGAGATGAGTATGATGGGGGAAATGAATTTTTTCCTCGGATTACAAGTCAAACAACTTGAGGATGGGATTTTTGTGAACCAGTCGAAATATACTCTTGACATTCTCAAGAAGTATAAGTTAGACTCTTGCACGAGTATCGCAACTCCCATGGCCTCCAACTGTAAGTTAGACACCGATCCTTCCGGGAAAAGTGTCGATAATACAACTTACAGAGGGATGATAGGATCCTTACTATACTTGACTGCCAGTAGGCCGGATATAGTGTTTTCAACATGTCTTTGTGCTAGATTTCAGGCCGACCCAAAAGAATCACACCTAACTGCGGTAAAACGCATTTTTCGTTATCTTAAGGGTACACCCGAACTTGGTCTATGGTATCCAAAGGGAACCGATTTTGATCTTACCGCGTTTTCAGATGCTGATTTTGCAGGTTGTAGAGTGGACAGAAAAAGCACGTCGGGAGGAATTCAGTTTTTAGGAGATAGACCGGTGAGTTGGTCTTCCAAAAAGCAGAATTGTGTATCCACATCTACAACTGAGGCTGAGTATGTAGCAGCTGCAAGCTGTTGCTCTCAAGTGCTGTGGATGAGAACACAATTACGCGATTATGGGTTCTCATTCACCAATATCCCTATCTACTGTGATTCTCGAAGTGCAATTGCCATCTCTTGCAATCCCGTGCAGCACTCTCGAACAAAACACATAGATATCAGGTATCATTTTATTAAAGAGCACGTAGAAAAGGGAACCATTGAGTTGTATTTTGTTGGCACGGAATACCAACTTGCGGATATATTTACTAAAGCTTTAGACGAACCTCGTTTTCAGTTTTTGGTATCCCATATCGGCATGTTAAATCCGCCTTCCAATTAAATATCAGATATTGTCTTAAATAATTCTATTTCAATATATCATGATTGAAATTCCTTTATTTTAGAAAATATCTGTTATTTAAATTTAAGGATTGTGTCACAAAATTGAAACTCAATATTTCCTTATCTGCGTATATTTTTAATAATTAATGATCCTGACAAATTGCTGTGTTAATTGTTCATCACGGAGTGGGATGCAAAAAATATCCAGGTTTGTCTTTGCTTGAAAGGCTAAAAAGGGTTGTCGTGTTTAAATCTGAAAAAGAAAAGGAAAAGAACCGGTATTTATTTGAGGGGGAGTATAGTTAGGATTTTAATATTCATAATTCTGTGTTTCTTTTAATTTTTTCTGTTTTTGTAGTTAAATTTCAAATTTTAGGTTGTTCATATTTTAATTTAACTTTAAATCTAATTTAATAGGTCAGAAAATCACAAAAAAGATTTTATCTTTCAAATTTATCAAAAAATCAAAAAGATTTTAGTTTACTTTATTTCATTTTATTTTAACTTTAAAGGAAAATACCAAAAATATTTTATTGAGAAGTCTCTTAGAAAATCTCAAAAAAATGTAATAAAAGTGGGCCAACATTTTTTCTTAAACCTCGTTTTTGTTATTTTTCTTAAAAGCCCATTGCATTTAAATGATGTGTGTATGTGTTGAGTCCAACCCGGCGGCCCGCATCCCTATTGGGCGCTGATCCTCTCGCCCCGACCCGACCCACACGCTTTTAAATAGGGGCGGTCAACGGTCAATACCTTCCCTACCAAGATATTTCTCTTCTTCTCCTTCCTTTGCTCTCGTCGAACCACCGCCGGCCACCATTATCATCATTCTAAGCTTTTGGATCGTCTTTTTTCTTCGTTTTTCTTGCATTTCTTCATTTTGGCACTTCAAGGTAAACCATTTCTACCTTTATTTCAGTCTTTATCTTCCTATATTATGAGTTTGATTCTCATTTTTTTAGCTTTTTACTTCTCGGTTTTTATACATTTTAGGTACTGCAATGTGTTATTTTTCTTTAGTTGTAGTTAGATAAAATGTTCAGTAAGTTGTTTTAGACTAGGATATGTAATTTCATGCATTTTTGTTAAACTTTTAACTGTTCACGTTTATTTTTGCATGAACATATGAACTGCATACATGCATTTCGGATGTCCGAGTTCGGACCATCATCCGAAGACGTCCCACGTAGTTTAAAATTTTCAATTTTTCAATCTTCGGAAATCCGAATTTGGTCACTGTAGATCCGAATTCGGTCACTGTTGATCCGAATTCGGTCCTCAGTGATCCGAATTCGGTCCTTAAGGAACTTTGAAATTTAAACTTAAGTCTCATTGCATCATCACTGTGCATCCGAACTCGGATTGGATCCGAATTCGGTCCTTATCCGAGTTTGGCTCCTTGTCATTCTTCTGCATATACCACACTGTATCCACACCACATCCGAATTCGGACCGTGTTCTTACATCATCCGAATTTGGACCAACTGCCTTACACACCATCATCCGAACTTCGGTCCATCATCCGAATTCGGTCCCCATTTACATCTCATCCGAATTCGGCCCCCACTCAATGATTTCATGCATCATCCGATTTCGGACGGATCCGAATTCGGTGACACTGTTCATCCGAATTCGGACCATCCGAAATCCAACACTTAGCATTTTCTTTTAACTTTTTATTTTTCCATTTCTGCATTTTTATAGAAATTTAAAAACAAAAAATCTAAAATATTTCCATCTAAGTGCACCATTGATTAGAGTTAGGATTAGTGTTTGAGTGAAAATGTCTTATCTAACATCGGTCTCTTAACGATTGACTTTAGACTTTATTAGTAGAATTTTATTCTACTAATAAAGACCCGATGCTAAACAGATCAGACGGTTTCTATTTCACACTCATCTAGATTTCACATCAATGAATCATCAAGTATCATTATTCTAACTCTATTGCACTTTGCAGGATGATGGAATCCGCAGTCATTCTCACCGTACCCCATCCCCCCATCCCAAATAACAATGCTCAACTACCCGAGGAATCCATCCTACCCAGCGCCGAGTTTGTCGAGTTCATTCCACATAACTGGCAACTCGACGTTTCCATCCTCTCCAAAAAAACCCAAACCCTAGCCTTCGACATCCTCACCCGCCATCCCATCTACTATGCCTTATCTACTGCCATAGCTGTTCCCCAGATTTATCTCCAACAATTCTGGAACAGACTAAAATATGTAACCGACCCCGCACCTCACTTCACATCCACTATTGACTGCGTTCCAGTCAAAGTCACTACATCTGCCATCCGCCACATCCTTCATCTACCCGCTGAAGTCTACCTTCCCACCCGTGAAGTGTTCGACCCAAACCCATCCGTCTCTGAAACCCTAACTGAAATACAAACTCTAGGGTATGACGGTCCTCTTTCCAAACCATCAGACTTCCGCACGAAAAACCTTCAATCCCACTGGCGGATTCTATTCGACGTGCTTAACAAATGCTTCACCGCCAAGCATTCAGGTCATGACTCAGCATCGGCATAGGTACTAGCCATGTTCACAGGCTTTACCTTTGACCGTCACGTGGACTATGCCGCATTTTTATTCGAAGAGCTTCGAAGAGTTCATATAGAGAGGGGCACAAAGAAAGGCAGGAAGTACATTCCTCTTCAACGATTCCTGCAACTCATTATTCAGTTTGCAATGGATCAAGACGATGACATCCATGAGCGTCCGGAGGCAGACGTTTACCCCACAGTGGCAATTCAGAAGTTAACTCTGCCAAAGGGGGCCCCGACAGTACCGGTAATGAAAATACCTCTATCTCTTTTAATGAGGTCAAGGGGCATGGATCGGGTAAGGGAATATATAAAGGAGAGTTATCCGGACGAGTCTCAGTCAGAATCGACTGAGACTAACCAATCCGAAGGTGAGCAAAGAGAGAGTGATCATGAGGGAGAAAGGATGGATATTTAGCAATCTCTGGGCTTGGGTGAGCGGGAGCCTGTGATTGTGAGGGAGGGAGAAGTAGGTGAGACGGCAGAGACGGCGGATTCCGAAAGAACCGTCTCTGTCGTGAGAGCGAGGGAGATTCCATCTGAGGGTGAACTGAGCCCTATAATTCGGACTCCTCTTCATAAGACCGTCCGTCCAGCGGTCGAAATCACCCCCACCACCCACTTGGTTTCCCCTCAAAGGGAAACCACTTCATTCCACGGGGATCTACCACACACTCCATCGCCCTCTCATTCGGAGAGTGGCGGTGTTGAAAGAGGTCACACTCCTCCCCACGTGACCGAAATTCCTTCATTCACGATTCCATCCCCACAAATACACACGACGCACGATGCCTTTGTGGCATCCCCAAGAGCTGCCTCCGTGGCAGCTCAACAAACTTCCGGATCTGAGCGTCCTATACAGGAGCCAGAAATGACGAAAGGAAGACCGGGAGTGGCTCAATCAACGCCGTCCACTTCCGGCCATCTCCCAATCAATCTGGAGATGCTAACGGTAGCATTACCTGCTGCCGGAGTGGTTACCCGGGCTGACCTGGACGCCCAAAGGGAAGCCGCCGAGGAACGTCACACCGCCCTTCTTTCATTCATCAAGGGTAAGGGTGTCGCCTCCGAAGCTGGCCCCCCACCAGGATCCCATTCAGTCCATCATCAAATATCGGAGCTGTCGGACAAGATTGATGCGCTTAACCGCCTAATTCTGCAAGTCCAGGAACAGCTTAATTCCAGAATGGATCGCCTGGAGTCGACAGTTATTGAACTCCAATGCCGCACTCAGGCCGAAGCCCCAAAAAGGAAACATGACGACCAGGACGACCCTGATCGTCATAAGGGGGAGAAGAGACGTAAGGTTCAGTTTGAGGACCCCGTGCTGAGTATAGGGGGAGCAGAGACCACTGAGGGGTCTGAATTCCAGGGGTCAAGGGAAAAGAGTCAGGAGGCTCAGGAATATATGTTAATAGAAGACGAGCCCATGGTCGAGGGTCCAGCTCCACTGGATCCGATGACAGGTATGGTAGAATTTGAGGAACCGCACGAAAAAGTTGAAATCATCTTGGTTTCTGATTCAGATTCCGATACCGAGGACAACCAACCATTATTAACTCCTAAGCCTGAGCCTGATTCTCCAACGAAAAAATCCTCATCCTCTTCTTTTGATTTCCTGAATTCACCACCTTGAGCCCATCAAGAAGATATACTTTCATCCATCCAAGCTCCCCTGTCATTAAAAGAATCACACATTACCCTTAGCCCTCCTAGATCCCCAAGCCCTCCTCCAGTCCAACAAACCCAACCCCCAGAGTCCTCCCGAACAAAAAGGGTCGATTGCTTCGATGAAACTCCGGAGGGCCCTGGCGTGTATAGAAAAGACGACTTCTCCTGGGTGGACCACTACACAAAAGGCAAGGTTCAAACACTGCCTCAGGAAGAAAAAGATCAAATGCGACAAGAACGGCGGGGGGCTATTATAAAGCTTCTTGAAGCTAAAAAGGACGAAATCGAAGAACCCCCCGTTCAAGGCCTTAAAGAATTCCTGCAGAACTTTCCCCCGGAGCGGTTTCAAAACCCATATCTAGAAGAAAGGTTCAAGATGGTATTCAGAAAGAAGCCTGGATCCTTCAGCAGACGCCTACTCATGGAACTTACGAATGTCTCCAAAGCTGAACAGGCCGAATACTACCAATTGATGCTCCGGAAAGAAGGTCTAAGGTGTCAAATTCAAATATTAAAAAGCTCAAATCAATCACCATGTGCAAAAGAGCCAGAGTCTTCTATCCCTCCTATCAAGTGGAAAGAGAAGATGGTACGGGAGATGACATCTTTGAGTATGACCTTGACTACATAAGAGCGGATGACGTTGAGTTCCTTCATAACAGTCTGAAAAATCGAATCAGAAAACGTCTATCCCACATGACAGTTGTAGGTGCCTTATCACCGATCGATCATAATGTGTCTACGAGACTTTCAGATGTCGATCGAGAGTGCTACGGTTAAGGTGGGCCTACGAGCACCGGAACAAGATAGTTTTCTTTTAGCCCACCACCCGGCCTACAGAGTTGTACTCTCTGGAGATCCGGGTGTCATTTTTGTAAACTACAAGGGCTACAAAAGGTATATGCGCTTTGAGGATCTTCCTTGCTACTCCGATGGTACACTTAGATTGGTTCGAGCTGCTCTTACAAAGAAAGTACAAGATTATGATGCTCAACCAGATCCTGAACAGAGATGCTCACCTACGGAGATACAGAATAAACTCAGCGGCATAGACTACCTGAACGAACGGCTACATACGAGACAAGTGACCAGACGCTTCGACGTCATCCTTGGACTCCGAGAATCAACAGACCACGCCAGAGTTCCAGGACCTCCTAAGTGATCGAAAAGGGGGAGATTGTTAGATTTATTATTTCGATCATAGGAGTTGTTTTGTAATATTTATTATCTTTGTATTTTGTCTTGTATTTAATTTCCATGTAATTCATGTTTATGTAAAAGTCTAGGGACCATTTATGTCAATGCTTCAAAGTTAATTAAATGAAGCTATAATAGGTTCCTAGGGTTACTTTCTAATATACGGTTGACATTCGAACAATTGCTACAGCCGCCATTTTGTCATTTACTCTCAACATTCATATTGTCTTTTCTTTATCGTTTCACATTTATTGAGCTTGATTCTTCATGTGTTTGATAAGAAAATCATCAAGGTGCTGAAACAATACGGGAATACATCTTTACAGAAGGTCTTAAAACGTTTCAACAAGGACAAAGCAAATCCTTTAAGCACACCAATGGTTGTTAGATCACTTAATGTTCACAAGGATCCATTTCGTCCTCAAGAAGATAATAAAGATTTACTTGGTCCAGAAGTACCATATCTTAGTGCAATTGGGGCTTTAATGTTCTTACAAACGGTACAAGACCTTACATATCCTTTGCAGTAAATCTATTGGCAAGATTTAGTTCAACTCATGCACAACGACATTGGATAGGAGTCAAACACATCTTTCGATACCTTCGAGGAACCACTGATTTAGGATTATTTTATTCTAACAATTCAAAAGAAGTTTTGCTTGGTTATGTAGATGGAGGTTATTTATCTGATCCACATAAAGCAAGATCTCAAACAGGATACGTGTTTTTAAATGGTGGTACCGCAATTTCATGGTGTTCTCAGAAGCAAACACTTGTTGCGACATCTTCAAATCATGCTGAAGTTATTGCACTACATGAAGCTAGCAGAGAAAGCGTATGGCTGAGATCAATGACAGAACTTATTTTGTCTTCTTGTGGACTCGAGATAAGCAAAAGTCCGACATTAATTTATAAAGACAATGCAGCTTGTGTATCGCAAATGAAAGAAGGATACATCAAAAGTGATAGAACCAAACATATCCCACCAAGATTTTTCACTTACACGCAAGATCTTACAAATAAAAATCAAATTGAAATGAAATATATTTAATCCTGCAACAATACAGCAGATCTTTTAACGAAAGCGCTTCCTAAAGCAATCTTCAAGAAACATGTTCACAAAATTGGAATGCGACATGCACAAAACATGTGATGACAGCATGATGGGAAGTCAAACAATCGCTGTACTCTTTTTTCCTTGACTAAAGTTTTTTCCCAATGGGTTTTTCTTTAGCAAGGTTTTTAATGAGGCAGCACCATACGGTTGGACTTTTATTTAAAAGGAAAAATTGACATCCAAAAGGGAGTGTTGTAAATAGTTGATATGATGGATAGCCAATTTTTCTACGCAACAACTACTATCCTCAATTATATGAGATTTACCATTTTGGTAAATGAATAGGATTGGTTCTACTATATATACTACATACATGTAAAGTGATGGAGATACAAAAATTTTGGAATACACTTCTATGCAGATACATTCATCTTCGTTAAATTAAAAGAAATTGTTGTAAATCATGAGTTAATTACAATATATATATATATATATATATATATATATATATATATATATATATATATATATATATATATATATATATATATATATATATGTATATAGTTACTTCGACATTTAAAGATCTCGATATGATATATTGAATGGTTATGTTAGCAACTTTTTTTCAAGAAATTATCACATACAATCTTTTTGGAAAACCATATCATGACCGGTGTCGTCTTAAAACGTATAAAAGTCACTTTTTTATGTTATAAATTTTTCGATCTAAAAACTAATCATATTAACATTATTTTAATTTAAAGAAATAGGTTTTTTTTTATAATGTCAATTTTATTATCAATCTTTTCCAATTTTACTACTCATTGATGAATATATTACTAATATCAAACCTTTTATCACTAATTTTACATTAGATCTATTTAATCAAGATAATTAGATTAATCTAGTTTATGGACGAGGTTGGTTCTACTGTATAATCTTTATATATATATATATATATATATATATATATATATATATATATATATATATATATATATATATATATATATATATATCTTGATAATTGAGAAGCACCGTGATTCATTTTTTTACATCTTGATTTGATAAATTTTAAATACATAAATAATGAATCATAAACATCCTCATTATGTGAATATGAATTCGTTAGTCTTTGAATATAAATAATGAATCATAGTATATTTTACATATCTCAAGATGTATATTTAGTTTTTCACAATAACCAAAACTTATATATATATATATATATATATATATATATATATATATATATCTACCTGACTTATAAGAGAAGGTGCCTTATTACTGTAACAAGCTTAGAAATTTACATCTCAACAACTCTAAAGTTTTTATTTTGTGACACGTAGAACTATAATTACCAAAGGAAAGACACGTATCCTACAAAACATTATGGCTTTGGTTTTCTCTTTGCCATAAAATAAAGGGATCATTATCATAAACAATTAAAATTTTCAACCCTACTCTCCCTCCATTTTCGTACTACATTCAATACCTGTTCTTTGACGATTTTAGTCCGTCAATATGTATTTGTTCTTCGGTCTATTCTTCTTCATTGTATGTTTTCTTTCCGCTATATTTTTGGGTTTAGATTTGTGTTTAGAATAAGGATAACTGTTAGAACCCAATTTTCAATTGATGAAATAAATAAGTCTAGGGTTGATATTGTAAATATAGTATATTTGTATTTTCATATAAATAGAAAATAGTCTTTTGTAAATGTCAACGGAATTGACATCATTCATTTTTGTAATTACACGGAAAGCTAGAAAGTGGATTGGGGCTACAGTGCTGTCAAGATACATTTTTGTAATTCGTATTTGGATATAATTAATCAATCATTCTGTTAGTATTAATTCTTGTTCTTAATTGCTTTATGATTGATTGTTTGATTGAGATAACTGGAATTACAATTGGTATCAGAGCTCAGAAATGATTTTTTGATTGAATCTTTGAAAAATGGTTACTGTTTCATCGGTTTTTCTAAGAAATTGAAAATTATTGAAGGGTTTTGATTCAGTGGATCGTTGTTTTTGATAATTGGATCGAAGGATTAGATTTTAAATATGAACAGATTGATCATAAGATTAATTAGTAATTCAAAACACCTGAAAAGATTCATCGATTTTTCAGAAATTTTGAAAAATCGTTTGTTCTTCACTATTCTTGTGAAAACCAATGAGTTTAATATGATTTTATCCAAAGTGTTTTCAGAAAAAGTGTTTGAAATCAGAAACCTTACCATCGATTTCACTTTGGAATCAATTGAAGCATTTTCACTGAAAAATATTAAAATCTGGACTTGGAATTTCAGAATACACATAAAACTCGAATATTACATTGATCATACTTCAATCGAGTTGAAAAGTGTTATAATCGAGTTGGCTGATAAGTTCAATCGAGTTGTCTTATCATTTAAATCGAGTTTTCTTGAAAGATCAATCGAGTTGAACTGAAGTTCTATTCAAGTTGAATCACAGATTCAATCGAGTTGAACTAAAGAACTAATCGAGTTTAATAGAAGTATTAATCGAGTGGACCTCTATTCAATTCGAGTTGGGAGCAAGTTGTATTCGAGTTTTATAGAACAATTTAACAAGATTTCAATTTGAATCAAGTTTTAAACAAGTTCAATTCAAGTCGACTTCATTCGGAGAATTCAAGTCAACTTGCAACTTTTAGTTCAAACCATTAGATCAGATAATGGGACCGAATTCAAGAACAAATCACTCGAGACGTTTCTAAATTCTGTGGGAATAACTCATCAATTCTCAGCAGCTCGCACTCCACAACAAAACGATGTAGTTGAAAAAAGAAATCGCACCCTAGTGGAATTTGCAAGAACGATACTAGCATATTCAAACCTTCCGTTATTTCTTTGGGCTGCAGCTGTAGCAATGACTTGTTTTACGCAGAACAGATCAATAATGAACAAGAGATTCGGAAAGACTACGTATGAATTAATAAATAAACGAGTCCCTAATGTCAAATTTTTTCATGTCTTTGGATGCAAGTGTTTTATCTTAAATGACAAAGACAATTTGGGGAAGTTTAGTCAAAAAGCGGATGAATGCATTTTCATTGGCTATTCAAAAGAGTCTGTAGCCTTCCGAATCTAGAATAAGAGGACAAAGACTTTTAATGAAAGCGTCAATGTTAAATTCGATGAAGACTTTGTAATGGCTTCTGAATATACCAGTTTAGAACCCGATCTTAACTAGCCGACTTCTATGAAGTCATCTGAACAGAGTGCAGAAAATAATGATTTAAATAAACTGTTCGAGAATTTTTATGAAGACTACTTTGAACAGACCAAACCTAATGTTTCAAATTTGGTGCCTGACACGATTACTGAAGATCCCGTCGTAGTCTCTGATTATTCTAAGCAACCAATTTCGGAAGAAACTAGAGAGGTTTCAACGACAGACGTACACTTACCTATTGACAGTATACTACCTATTCAACCTCCAGTATCTTTTGAAACCCCCTTGCATTCTGAGAATTCAGAAACCCCGATCTCAGTTGACATACCATCAACCTCAGAAGCAAATCCCCGAATTCCCTATCTGGATTTAAACCTCAATCAAGACCAACTTCAACCTTACCCACATACCTTTAAATGGACAAGGAATCACCCAACTGAAAACATCATAGGTTATCCTTCAACTTCAGTTAAAACCAGAAGAGCAACCATGAACGAGTGCTTATTTTTAAATTTTCTGAGTAAAATTGAGCCAAAGAATGTGAAAGAAGCTCTCCTGGATGCTGACTGGATCGTGGCTATGCAAGAAGAGCTAAATCAGTTTGAAAGGTTGAAGGTTTGGAGATTTGTGGAGCGACCAAAAGACAAATCCATCATCGGCACGAAGTGGATATTCTAGAATAAGAAGGATGAACACAGTGTCATCATTCGAAACAAGGCTCGCCTCGTTGCCAAAGGATATAGTCAGCAAGAGGGAATTGATTATGATGAAACATTCGCTCTAGTTGCTAGGATAGAAGCTATTATGATGTTTTTAGCTTTTGCAGCTCATAAAAACTTTACTGTTTATCAAACGGATGTAAAAACTACGTTTTTAAATGGGGAACTGACAGACGAAGTGTATACATATCAGCCTGAAGGGTTTACTGATCCTTCGAAGCCTGACCATGTATATATTTTGGATAAATATCTGTATGGTCTTAAACAAGCACCTCGTGCTTGGTATGATGCACTTTCAAACTATCTTTTGAAATGTGGATTCAACAAAGGTGCAGTGAATACAACCCTGTTTATAAAACGTCAGGTCCATATATTAAAGTTATTCAAATATATGTAGATGATATAATATTTGGGTCTACAAATCCAGAATTTTGCAAGAAAATTTGCTATCTTAATGTCCTAGAAATTTGAAATGAGCATGATGGGAGAATTCAATTTTTTCTTGGGTTTACTAGTGAAACAACTGACAGATGGTATTTTCATCAATCAATCCAAATATATTCAGGACATGTTAAAGAAATTTAACATGGTAAATAGTACTCCTATGCAAACTCACATGGCTCCGGATTCCAAATCAAAACTCGATGAGGACATTTCAGGGAAACCTGTAGATGTAACTCATTATCGAGGCATAATTGGGTCATAATGTATTTAACTGCAAGTAGACCTGATATTATGTTTGCTAGATGTGTTTGTGCTAGATATCAGGCACATCCAAAAGAATCACATTTGGCTGCTGCCAAAAGAATTTTAAGATATCTAAAGGGAACACCCAACTTAGGGTTGTGGTATCCCCAGGAATCATCATTTACATTAACTGCCTTCTCTGATGCTGATCACGTAGGCGACAAAATGGATAGAAAAGCACATCAGGAGCAGTACAATTCCTAGGTGACAAACACGTCTGCTGGTCATCCAAGAAACAACATTGTGTTTCACTGTCTACAACTGAAGCTAAATATACATTGTTGTATTGTCGTGATGTTCCCAAGTGTTGTGGATGAAGAGCCAACTCAGAGACTACGGGTTTACACCGCAAGAGATTCCAATTTATTGTGATTCTCAAAGTACAATAGCCATAACTTCCAATCCGGTGCAATCCGGTGCAACATTTTAAAACCAAGCACATTGACATCCGGTATCATTTTATTAAAGATCATGTAGAAAATGGCAATATAGAATTATATTTTGTACCTACTGAATATCAATTAGCTGACTTGTTTACCAAAGCCTTAGATGAAACGTTTTAATATTTTTGGTATACAAGTTGGGTATGTCGAATAGTTAGATTTAAACATTCAGTAGTTTCAATATATAATTTTAAAATTACATTTTCTGTTTGATTTAATATGATGTTAATCTCATATGTTTTTAAAGTTTAAATTTTTCAGAGTTTAACAGATCTGGATTGTCATGTGCAGGGGGAGCAGAAAGATATGTTTATATGATTCTTAAAAATCTGATAAACTTTTATCTGATTTTTGTAGGGGGAGCTGTCATTTAGAAAGATATATTTATCTGAGGGGGAGCTAAACTGCAAAAATCAAGGGGAGCAATTTCTGTTTTTTGTTAATTTTTTTTTGTTTTGTTAATTTTTTTTTGGGGTTTATTTTTTTAGTACAAAATTTTGTTTGATATTTGTTATTTTTTTTAGTTGTGTTCAATTTTATTTTTGTTTTTTGTTCATTCAATTTTTTTTGGTGCAATTTTTTTTTGTTTTGTTTGTGTGTGTATGTGATTAATTTGTGTTGAAATGATATGGGCTTAAAATTGAAAACCAAAAGGTGAGTGGACCGGATTTCAATATTTGAATTTGAAAATTTGACTATAAAGTTAAAATTCAAAATTCAAATTTACTTTTTCACCACATCGGTTACTGTTCCATTTCCTTTCTCCGATTTCACGAACTCATTTGCTTAATCACGAAGAAACATATTCAAAATCAGAATTTCAACATCTGTGATTAACTTTGTAAGTCCATTTCATGTTTTCCATTTTGTTTGTTGAATTTCAGTTTCAGTATATGAGTTTTTCTTCATATAGAATATTATGTGTGTGTGTGTTCGTATGTACTTAGTGTGTGTTTATGGGTTTTACTGATTTGATGCTCATAATCTGAAATAAATTGTGTGTTGGTATGCGTATCATCTACATGAACTTGAATATTCATTTTCAAGTTCTATTTTATCACACACAGACATTAATTTTGAATTTTTAAAGATTCAAAGTTTTCGAGTTCATAAAACTGAAAATTGAATTTTTTTTGGTATGAAATTGTTGTTTCTGGACAATGTTCAATAAATAAAAGTTGTTCAAAATCAATTTTCGAGTAGGACTCAACTTTTGAATAAGTAAACTAGTCCTTATATTGAAATGTTCAAATTATAAGTGTTTCTAGACTTAGAAATTTTTTTAAGTTTTTTCTCGATTAACACTATTCGAGAAGGTTTAAGGCTTTAATCGAGTTGATTGAAGGTTCACTCGAGAAACTTTTAGTTTCATCCGAGTTGAACGTTTCATGATTCGATAAAAATGTTTATGTTATTAGAGTTGGTTAATTTTCAGGACTTAGAAAAATTTTCAAATAACCCTCGATAACTAATTTCACTAGAGTCTTTACATGTTTAATTCGAGTTGGGCTTATAATTAGTTTGAGGAACTGTTATTGTTGATCGAGTTGAGCAATGTGTAGGACTTAGAAAATTTTTCCATCAAGTCTTGATAATTCATTTCATTCGAGAAAACAACAAGTTCATTCGAAATGTCTTATGTGTCCTTCGAGAAAACATTAACTTCATTCGAGTTGGTCCATACATTCATTCGATAAATTCTTTATTATTTGAGTTCCATACTCATACAATTCGAGTTGGATCATGAGTCATCCGAGAAACATCATGTTTCATTCGAGTTTCACCCTCAAATCTCTAAAATATTTTCTAAGTGTTGAGGGAATTTAATTTTTTAAGAAAAATTTCACATTTTTCGAGAAATTTTTAAAATCTGTGTTTTTCTAACCTGGACTCTTAACGATTGACTTTGGAATCCTAACAATAATATTTTAATATTATTGTCTGGAATCCCAATGCTTTAAATACGGAAACACATATTTTTCCAATTTCTAGCAAAATGTTTTATTTTTCTATTTACAGGATTTCATTTGATCATCTGCTGATTCTAACATGTTTATTATTTCTCACAGGTTTCAAATGGCATCTCCAGCCCAATCCAAACCTTCAAACTCATCTGATTCCCATTCATCTTCAAATCATACATTGGTTTCCAAACCAATGAAATCTGCTTCAGTCATCCGACCTTCACCTTCCATACTCATCCCAAACAATCAGTTGGTCAAACCCAGATATTGTTTACCCTTTCGTAACAACAACCATCGTCTTGATCCCAAGATTATCAAAGTCAGCCACCCAATAATCATAGACATTCTTAAAGGTCATCCTTTAGGTTATCTACTCAATACAAACCTTCAATTCCCCAAGTGTATCTACAACAATTTTGGCACACAACCAAATTTGTCCCAGCTGATGGTAACCATCACTTCAAGGTTACCATTGATTAATTTAAGACGAAGATTACATTATCAAGACTAAGATGTAATCTGTTTCTACCGCATCGCATCGATACTGTGAACTTCCAGAGCTAGCAGATTTCGAGGATTTTGTATCAGATGAAGAACTAGTACATGATTTGATTTGCTTAGGATATTCTAAACCACTTCCTAAAAGCTCTAAGTTCCATAGAAATAGACGTAATGGAGAATGGTACACGCACTTTGGGATTGTAAACCGATGTATGACATCCAAACACACTGGAATAGATAGGTGCAACATTCACTGTCTCATAATTTTTCATGGGATTGCTTTTAACAAGCATTACGATTACGCTCAATGTATCTGGGAGGACTTGAAGGAGGTGGTATTAGCCAAGACGACAAATAGAGCACGAAAATTTGTCCCACTTCAAAGATTTATTCAAATACTGATAAGGGGAATATTGAGGGGCAATGAACAGATTCCTAAACGCTCAAATGCTCAGCGGTCTCCTGATTATGTGATGATGAGCTTGCATGGAGTACAAGATTCACCTACCGATATAATACCGATTTTAGAAGCTTTGCTAAAGTATGCGGATCAGGAAAGTAAGCATGTGAAGTTGTATAGAATGGATCATGGTCCTGTAGAAACCCAAGAACTGGGTTTTCTTAACCAGGGGCTTTAGGTGAGCAGGATCTTCAGCATGGGGCTGATGTTCATGGAATCCAATTTGTGAGTGAGGGAGTAGAGGTGCAAGAAAGGGGTGGTGAGAGCAGTTCAGATTCTGAACGTACATTATCATATATTGCTGAGGGAGCTGCGGAGGGGAATGATGATGATGATGATGATGAGAGTGGTCATGATCCTAATGAGGGAGGTGCAGGATTGACAGATATTTCAATTGCTCAAAGCATTCCAGAGATAGACATTGTTGAGAGAGAGAGAGAGAGAGAGAGAGAGAGAGAGAGAGAGAGAGAGTGTGTGTGTGTGTGTGTGTGTGTGTGTGTGTGTTTGTGTGAGGGAGATTCCTAGCCTAAATAGCCGGGATCAAACCATGTCAGCTGTTAGCTCCCAAATGAGAGTTAACATTGAATTAGTCAGTATCCCACTGACGTCTGCACACCCCACTAGATACTCATTCTCTACTCAACAGAAGAATGTTTCAACTTCTCACCGGGATGAAACACAAAATCTATCCTTAGATCATTTGGATTTTATGGATATTGAATACAGTACACATCTGCCCGGGTGTACAACTTCTATTTTTGCACAGTCTATAGAACCTATACACGATAGGACACTCCAGTCCACTTCATTCGTTGAAGTAAGTGCAGCTGAACTTCGTGTTACTGCAGGAACAACCTTAGTAACGGAAGCATTGGTTGCTCCGTCACTTGAAAAGGTTGGAAGTCCATTCGGAGCTACTTCATTGCCATCTCTGAGTACTGGCCACACAGACGTTCTTTTCACAAGTTTGACTGTTGTGACAATTGGAAGTCTTAGTGACCCAACAGTTAGTCTTTCCCCGTTTGTTACAGAAACTACGTTGAATGAAGCCTTGAATGCGACAGTAGCGGGAGTTAACAATCATATGACAAGACAATTATCAGAAGTGATGAATCAGATGACCAATATTCATAAACTTTTAAAAGGCAAGAATGTAGCTGAAGAAGAAATGAAACAAAAAGATCCACATCAACCTATTGAAGAGCTCAGAGACTTCGTCTATGATCAATTTGATGAAATGCGTGAACGAATGATTGGATTGGAAAGCACGGTGATCACATCATTAGGTAACTTGTCTGAAAGAGTATTCGCAGTAGAGCAAACTTGCAAGGCTCAAGCTTCTGCTCTGAAGCGTAAGCATGATGAGCACGATGAAGACTCTGATGATGCTCCTCATGAGGGGGAGAAGAGGAGGAAGCTTGATGAGCAAGGAACTGGTCTTCTAATGATAACGTATCCAGAAAAAGAGAAAGAAACAGAGGTTAAAGAAAAGGGTGAAGCTGGAAGTTTTAAAGAAAAATCTGTTGATACTGGAAGTTTTAAAGATTAATCTATTGATGTTGGAAGCGGGCTGGAATTGATTCTTTATGTGGATGTTCCAGTTCCTTAGAGTATTCAATCAGAGATTTACAATTTTGATGAGTATGATGATTCTGACGATGAAGTTCAAGAACATATTCCAATGATTGAGGAAGTAGAGAAAGATGTAGAGATCGATTTGTCTGAAGATGATGATGTGATTGAGTTAACAGATGTAGCTGTGAGTGCAGAGAGAATTGAAGAAAAAGAGGTGTTAGTTCAAGAGATTTTAAAAGATGATATACCTATACCGACGGTTGAAAAGCCTGAAGTTATGGTAAATGTTAAAGAAGAAGTGATATACTCATTTCCTGTGGAGAGTGGTATACGACAAATGGTTACAAAGTTGAATGAAGTTGAGATAATGGGCAGGTTCTTCAATGAATACATCTTAGCTGACAAATCTCAAAGACAACATCAGTTAAGATTCGAAGCTCAGCAGATTGTCCAGAGAGAGATCAATGATATTCTGACTCAGCTAAATGAAGAAGAAATTAGTAAGAAGAAGAAGAAGGGCTGGAGCTGTCTTCTAAGAAATCTGCAGAATATATCAGGAAGAGGAATAGATTACCTTATCTTGAAGATTATTTAGAGATGAAAATTTTCTGCAAGAAGCAAGCTCCATGTACATTTTTGAAGTTACTTAGAGTTCTGGAGCCTAACAGACCAAACTTAGCAAATTATGCTAGTTTCTTGAGAATAAAGCTCAACCTGTTAATAAGATAAGAAGTGAATATAGGATTGTTGATTTGATCAAGATTGAAAAAGATCGTTTTGTGAAGATTTTCTATCCTACCTTCACTGTGACAAGATCTGATGGAAACACCTATA
Source organism: Centrapalus pauciflorus (assembly GCA_020465985.1). Taxonomy (NCBI): domain Eukaryota; kingdom Viridiplantae; phylum Streptophyta; class Magnoliopsida; order Asterales; family Asteraceae; genus Centrapalus; species Centrapalus pauciflorus. The sequence goes on from JAANYP010000793.1 coordinate 47,633, forward strand.
TGTTTAATGAAGCTGATATATTCTGGATGCATCTTGTTAATATTGAAGATTTATTCGATGAATTGTGTCGTAATAATTAGAATGAGCATTGTAGGTTTGCACTGAAGACACTCTTTCACTTCATGCACATTAAACTGGTGCTTATGTCTGTGCAAGACCTACAGATTGGTGTTGAAAGGGGAATGAGAAAGATAAATGTTACTCCGCCAAATCGGGTTATCAAGTTTGCTGGTGATTTGAAAGAATATCCAGTGATCATGGTAAGACATCCAGTTGATATGTATAAAGACAAAGATAGAAAGTTGAGGGCTATGCGAAGCATTGAACTGAACAAATTTTGTGATGGAACGCTTCAGAAAGTGATGAGTGGTTTGAAAGGAAAGTTGGCAGCCAATCAGAAGAGAAAGACGAAAAGAAGAGCATTGAGTACATATGATAAAAGGCTTATGGTAGAATTTATATCAAAGATCAAGTGGAGGTTGTCTAACAGAAAGAGCGTCAGGAGGTTTGAGATGAAGTTGGGGCTATCAAAGTGAAGACTGAGTTTATTTCATCAAAGGGGGAGAATGTCAGAACCCAATTTTCAATTGATGAAATAAATAAGTCTAGGGTTGATATTGCAAATATAGTATATTTGTATTTTTCATATTAATAGAAAATAGTCTTTTGTAAATGTTAACGGAATTGAGATCATTCATTTTTGTAATTGCACGGAAAGCTAGAAAGTGGATTGGGGCTACAGTGCTGTCAAGATACATTTTTGTAATTCGTATTTGGATATAATCAACCATTCGGTTAGTATTAATTCTTGTTCTTAATTGCTTTATGATTGATTGTTTGATTGATATAACTGGAATTACAATAACACTGCTGTCAAACTACTCTGTCCATGCACAATTGTAAGTTAATGCTGCCAAACACGGAACTCAGAAAGGCCTTCAATTTATTGATCCTGAGATTTTCGCTGATGTTGCTTCCTCTGGCATTAAGTTAAACACCCAAATTTCTCCTAATCCCCAATTATTTTGGTAGCTCTTCTACAATATTTTCTTCTCATCTCTAGCATAATGATCTTGTTATATACGGATTCATCATTTCTCGAAAGTTTAGATTGTGTTAATACTAATTGTACTGTACTTGTTTGGATGATATTTTTTGTGAAACCAGACACGTGGTAGGGTTTCATATCTGTGTTATGCAGGCAATTTTTATTTATATATCAATATTATAATTATAATTCTTTTTATGTAATGTATTTCTTGCTTAAAGTAAAATTCTGATTATATATCAGAACTCTAAATTTCTTTGGATCAATTTCAAATTATAAAGTGATTATTTTTATCCTCAGATTAAAAAAAAAAACTACTAGAAAATTACTTGGTAATTGAATGTTCACAGAGTACATTCCTTGATGATAACTTTTTGTTGGTCATCTATGGGTAGAGTACATAAATTAAAGAAGTCGCATGTACCCCTCAATGTTAAGAACCACCCTTTAGTGTGTTTCATCCAAAAGCACACTAAAAGGCTAGAAGCAGTGCAAAACTACAGATCTACGAAGATCAAAGCAAAATCGCGAAGGCCACAACTTTTGACCACCAACAAAAAGGTATCATGGCTCATGCATTTAAAAATAATTTTCATTGTACATGTTAATTTTCGTGGATCAATTATGAGAACAAGTCTCACAAATATCAACATTAGTTATCATTATCCCATGGGCTGTGCGTGATGCACAGCTTCAACGTACCTAGTATGTATGTATGTATACATACATACATAGATATATATATAGAATTATTGTAGAACCTAAAGTTAGTGTAGAACCAATATCTCCATTGATTAAATTAATCTAATAGTCTTGATTTAATAGAGTCAAGTTTGTAATTAGTGAAAAAAAGATTAGTATTAGTGATATTTTAATTCTAGGGTAAAAAATGAAAATATTGGAAATAGCAAAAAGATTGACATTAGCAAAATAAATATCTTTTTTCTTTAAATTAAAATAACATTGAAATGATTAATTTTTAAATCAAAAAACTATACCATAAAAACGAGAATTTTATACTCTTTAAAACGAGACCGACATGATATATTTTTTCGAAAAATTTTTACGTGTAGTAAATTTTTTTTTACCCAGACCACGATAAAATTTAGCATGACGAGATCATTCAATGTCGAATGAACACTTGATATCGTATATTCAACGTCGATGCAACACTATATATACATTCGATATTAACAGAGTCAAAATAATGGTAAAAATTAGTAGTCAAAGTTGGAGGATTTAACGAGAACGGCCATGATATATTATTTTCGAAAAAATTTTATGTGTTTGTTTTTCGTAATTTCTTTTTACCTAGACGACCATTCAATATATTATATAAAGATCATTCAATGTCGAACTACAATTTATATCACATATTCAACGTCGAAGTGATACTATATTACACACATGCAACACTGCATGTACATTCGATATTAAAAGAGTAAAAAATGATCAAAGTGGGCAGTCAAACTTGGTGGGCTACGATTAATTCAATGTTAATTGCATAATGTTAGAAATTTTATTTCTTGTAATTCAAGCTTGTGTAATTGCACTTAATTGTAAATATTTAATTATACACTAAAGGGGAGATTGTTAGCCCTAAAATAGTGTATAATTAAATATAGTAAAAGTCTAGATTCAATTTATAATTAGGAATAGTTTACTTTGGGAGGAATCTTAATTTCCTAGTCTTTGAGGGGAGTGTTTGGACAAATCCAAAAGTAAGCTTAGGTATAAATAATATTGTTCTCTTAGGGTTTTAGGAGAAGCCACAAGAGGAGCCTCCACCTTAGTGTGTGTTTTGAGAGTGTGTAGTTCATAGAGATTGAGTGTCAAAATTCTCTCTTGTAATCTTCATATTTCTTAATACAAATCATTTGGTTTTATGTATTGGAGTGCAAAATATACTAGGAATCAAAGTTGTCAATTGGTATCAGAGCAAGAAGATTGGATTTAAACTTGAAATCTCAGATTTGTTCGTGTTCTTCACAAAAAACGTTATGAAATTGGGCTGAAACTTCAGAAAATCACCAAAAATTAATACGATGTCCGTTTGAGCTGATTTTTGGATTTGAGGTGCGACTATATGGCAGAAACACCTTGTGACAATTTCAGAGGCTAACTCCAAATATCGAGGGAGTAATTGCAATTTTACTATTCTGGTCATTTTCGGTTACTTTTTTGTGTTAATATTTTTTATTTGAGTGATCTACTTGTTAAAATGATCTGAAATTTTGCATGAATGATATTATATGTTAGATAACTTGTTCTGGAAATTTTCATGATCTAATTTAAAGTATCTAAGGAGTAATTGCATTTTTTAGATCTAATTATTCTTCGTGTTCTTCGCAAAAAATCCACGGTTTTGCTCTTAATTCTATTTTAATATTCTGTTTCTTGGTTTTATATTCCATAATCATAAGCAATTAATGTTGTACTGATTCAAACATTTCTTGTTCAATCATTACAAGTTTTTCTTGTTTAATCGTTGAAATTGTTAATCAGTAATTTTCTTAAGTGTTATTCTCGGTTTTTGCTTAAAAATCCATATTTTTAAGTGTTTTGGTTATTTGTTTTTAACAAAACTTGTATCGAAATTAAAAAAAAAACATTTAGAAATCATTTCCAGTCTTTAAATCGAGTTTTTATTAATTCTGAAAAACTAGAATTTCATTAACAATTTCAAATTCGGACAACCTCGGATCCCATCTCGAATCAACCCGGATGAAGTTTTAACCTATTTCGGACCAAATCTCGGATCCAATCCGAAATTCGGATCATCTATTAAAAATTCGGACCAATCCGAAGTTCGGGTTCATCTGAAATTAAGACCCATCGGATCCATCCGAATTTTGGGTCCAAACTTCAATTTATCCGAACTTTTGACTTTCAGTGCTTCAAGAGGCCATAACTTTTGACTGGAACATCTTTCGACGGCCTACCATATGCCAAACGAAGCTTGAAACGAGATGTACGACCCATCCGAACATCGGACATGTCCGAAATTCGGATCCATCTGAACTTTTGACTCTCAGTGCTTCCAGAGGCCATAACTTTTGACTGGAACATCGTTAGACGACTTATGATACGCCAAAACGAAGCTTGAAACGAGATCTATGACTCATCCAAAATTCGAACCAATTCGAAATTCGGATCCATCCGAACTTTTGACTTTCAGTGTTTCCAGAGGCCATAACTTTTGACTGGAACAACGTTAAACGGCTTACCATACGCCAAAACGATGCTTGAAACAAGATCTACGATTTCTACAATAGGCAAAGCCAGTTCCACTCCAGAAAAAATTACAGGCATTTTTCTGTACAGAACCAGAAAAACCAACTTCCAAAAGTCATTTTTGATTCAAGTTTCACCAAGTTCCCAACCTCGGATACATCCGAACTTGTGAAGTTTCTGAGTTTTTCCAGTTTCCAATCTAGAAGATCCACCTTTTGCACTCCACAATCATGACTCAAGGATTTTCCACATATGAGAAGACTATCGACGAGGAGAAAATTGATATATCTCCGGTCTGTCTCATGAACCACTTAACACTACTACAAATCGAAGCTAATGCAACACTTTTGATGCAACACATTTAAAAATTGTTGCCTTTTTATTTAAGTTCGCTCTAAAGCAACACATTGACAATAAGTGTTGCATATAATGATTTAATGCAACACTTTTTTTAAAGTGTTGCCATTTTTACTAAAAAAAATGCAACAACTTTCTAAAGTGTTGCAATTTTTACTAAAAATTGCAACATTTATTTAAAGTGTTGCATATTTGAATAAAAAAATGCAACACATTTTTAGAGTGTTGCATTTATAATGAAAAAATGCAACATATTTTTAGAGTGTTGCATTTATAATGAAAAAATGCAACACATTAAACGTATAACATTTTTTAAGCGTTGCATTTATAATAAAAAATATATGACATATATCACTACAAGAAATGTAACTTTTATGGATGAACCTTTCAGGGACACCATATTATTGTTTCCAAAGGTATACATTTTGGGACGACAAGTTGTCCCTGAATATATTTTCAGTAAAATCAAAAAAAATTTAGGTTTGAGAAATATAAGTTGTCTCTAAAATGTAAGCAGGAGTTTTCCCTCCAACACGATGTTAGACGCAATTTTATTAAGTCTTTAGAGACTACTTGTGGTGTCTGAAAGTTAAAAAAAATGTTTTAACTTTTTTAGGGTTTTATTAAAAAAAAATTTAGAAAGGAAATGTCCTAAAACTAATTGGCATAAATATTTATATCTTTTAAATAGATGTTTATCTGAATTTAAAAAAAAAAAAAAAAGAAATATGAAAGGGTTTTGTTTTGTTTTGTTTGTGTGCTACCTGTGTGAAACCATCCAACTCCCTCATTCAACAAGCCACACCATCCGTGAAACCACCGTATGCTCACCGACGCGGCAAGAAACTAGGCAACGGTGAACCGCTCTCATCGGTGCATCAGACAACCGCTCAACCTCTCTTCTCTCACTGGTGACCTGCTTTTCGATGCTCACCGGCGCAGCAGGCAACTACGCATCGACCATCGACGCTTCAACTCCGACCTCTCTCATCGTACCTCTCGCCATTTATCCTACCTAATCAATCGATACTCTCAATATCCCTCTCACCGGCGCAAGCAACTAGGCAACGTAATACTCTCTCGGTAAGTCTAATCAATCGATACAGAACCTAATCCGGCAAAGGGCTGCACTCGATTTTTTTTCTCTCTTATTCCAGCGAAGGTATGATATATACACATTTTTATTTGGCCGATATATACATACATTCTTCTGATGAGGCATTTATTCGTAATCAATCGAAATATATAGAAGTTGAGGGGCTACTTTTTTGTGAGTTAAGGGACTGAATAAAAATGTATATATATCATACCTATTTTTATGATGTTATGGCCATCATTTTGCTGCTGCCATTTCTGTTTTCATACCCCAAACACACATAAACTTAGATATATCTATATGCATTTACTTGTAGCAATCTTTATTGCTTGATTGATAATTCTATGGCTGTACTTTTGTTAAGAAAGGATGATATTGTTATGGTTGCATGTACTCCACTTGCGTTCTATGGTCAATGCCATATCAATTGTCGAGGAATTATTAATTTTTGGGAAATTTATCTTATGACTGCCATGTTCTGTACACGGTAAATTCGATTATCAGATCTTAAGGGAGATTGCAAGTGTCAACCTCTTAGTATTGTTTGAAACCGGGCACCTTCCATGCTCTTCAAATCATGTGTATGTACTACGTTAACACTGGGCATCTAGGTTAATAATACCATGTAGATGTAGTTGAGTTTTTGTGAAATTTTACTTAACATCTCTTATGCTGTTAGCTAATACGTCATGTAAATAGTACAAGGATTGCGTATTTGTGTATGTGAAGGTGAGGTGCCATATTATATTCGAATCTATTGGTTAACAAGTTTTACCAGTGTATGTGTGTGTTTATAGTAAAGTGATGATATTTATTGCTCTATATTATATTTCATTATATTCCAAATGTCTTGTTATTTCCCAAATATCAAGCGGTGTTAGTGTAGCCTATGTATTGTCAATCAAACATAGTTATATGATATTTCTAGTTTTTTAATTGTATGGCGCCTCCTGTGTTGTGTAAAAGGATCTTAGGTAACCGTATACGGTAGGCGAGAGCAAAATTATTTGTAAGCTGATGAGCATTTACAACATGATGCATGAATCATGCCATGTCACATGAATGCAGTTGATTTCGAAATGAGATATGGGTTGCGATGATTTAATATATTTTTAAGGTGTCCTTTTTTCGAATTGGTTGGCTTTAAAAATTGCAGATTTGGCTTTTTCCTCACACCGGGTCAGCATTGCTTTCTTGGTGTAGCATAAACAACCACTATTCACTCTCTGAGGAAAGGTATCACACATTAACCCTCGCTTTTGAAGGAAGTTAATAGCTGGTAAGATTGCTTCAAGAATCAAAGATCCGTAATAGTAGTATTGGTGTCATATTTATTTTTATGGTGTCATATCTAGTTCTATTTGTTTTAAAGTCCACTTATGAAACCATATTTGTTTGTGAAACAACTATGAACTAACTGCAACCTACTAGATATTTTCTACACACACACATGTACACTAAGCAGATTAATTTTAGCTTCTTATGAACACCAGCATAGCAGCAGGTAATGAATAGGGAATAGTGAGAGGTATAGTTCTATATTAAGAAACAAATTAGTGTGATTTGATATATGTGTTTACTTTTGTTTCTTATTATCGGTGCTTTTCTATAATGGGCTATGCTTTTTTAGTACGCGTTGACCTTTCTGGATAGACACATTTAAGGTTGAAAGTGAAAAAAATAAAAGTAAAGAGGGAACATGCATGTATATCAGTATATGAGTATCGACATTTCAATTGGCATGAACTTGATATGCTTGTCATCTTTTTCAAGTGGGTCTATTTGTGTTGGTTTGCTTACGATGTTAAAGTTTTGATGCATCATATCACAATCTTGGCTGTGGATATCTTTGATTTATAGTTACTTCTTGTGAATCGTAATTTAGTTTTTGTTTTGGTGGTTTACTATTATATTTGGTGATACTGACGTCTTTTTTTATCTTTTGACACTAGCCTATACGGTCAGGGACTCCTTCAGGCGGTAACAATCGTCCACGTGGATCTGGGCCTCATTGGGGACCCAGAGGTCATCATCCCTCACAGCCAACTGGGTATAACTATCCATCAAGAGGAGGATATCCATCGCAGAATCAACCATATTCCTCACAGGGTTATGGGAATTATCCACAACCTCCACCAAAACACAATTATGGTTGGGAGCAAAGACCAAACATGCAGGGGCCACCTGAACAGTCGGGTTATGATTACTACAGCGGGCAGGGAGGGTATATATATGGCTTAAAGAAAGAGTGCTATATACTAATTTAGCTCATTCTCTTAGCAAGTAAGCATCAGAATTCAATATCAATTGAAAGTTCATTTCTATTTTAAACAAATTTTTGGTACTTTAATGCCCAGAAGTATGAAATATCAATGAATGATGAAATATGTTTATATATTTGGTCTTTTCTAAGGATATTAGACTTGTTACAAAAACTATCGTTAAAATTGGACGTCAAACGAAAGTTTATTGCTATTTTATGCAAAGAATTGTAGTTTAACTAGTAAAAATACAAATTACTATGGGAAGTGTAATATTTATATAGAAATGCTGTTTTTATAAGATTTTTAAGGTGTTGTGAAAGTTCCATCGAAAACCGACTTACTTTGAAAGTTTGTTGTCATATTATGCAGTTTCAGGAAAGTTGATTGCTATTTTGGGCAGATTTTTTGTGAAAAGTGATCGACAGAAGGAGAGTTGTGCATGATAAGCGTCGATTTCGTATGAAAGAAATTACAAGAAGAGGAATTCAACATGCATTTCCAAGATTGTAATTTACTTTTTTGTTGTATCGCTTATAGATTTGATAATCCTTATTTTGGTTGTAGACATTTGTATACTTGAAATACTTTTTGATCGATATGTTATAAATTTAGGGAAAATTACCAAGAAAGGTAATATAAAATACAAAATTTGACAATAAAGGTATTGTAAAATTTTTTTTGCCAAGAAAAGTAATATAAAATTCTATTTTGGCTGAGAAAGAACATGAAATTCAAATTTTAGGTCAAGAAAGATAATCAAATATTATTCGCTTACCAAAAAAGGGAGCATAAAATTAAAAATTTACCTTCTTAATTTGTCACAATACCCTTTTATGTCAAATTTGAATTTTATGTTACCTTTCTTGGGCTAAAAAATTTTACATTATCCTTATTGACAATTTTTGAATTTTATATTACCTTTTTTGGTAATTTGCCCATAAATTTATATTATTTTTGTTAAATTGAATGTGTTTCTTTTGTCTAGAAAATATTGCATTTATGTAATTTAAAACAATAACAAAGTGTTGCAATAGATTGATAATGATGTTGCATTTACATAATGACAACATTTGATAAGTGTTGCATTTGATAAGTAAGGTGTTGCTATAAGTTTGTAACAATAAATTAAAACTGTTGCTTTAGAGTATAAAAAGTGTTGCATTCAAAAATTGTTGCATTTATAAAATAATGGCAACACATTAAAAAGTGTTGTTTTAGAATATAAAAAGTGTTGCATTTATAAAATAATGGCAACACTTTTGAAAAGTGTTGCATTATCTAGTGAAAGTGTCGCTCTAGACCTAAGGCGACGTTGGCTAAGGTGGCACTACATAAAGTGTCGCATTAGGCCTGTAGCAACACTTTTAAGGCCTAACACAACACTTTTCTCATGTTGCTTTAGGTTCATTTTGTTGTAGTGGAAACAGGTACAAAGTTCTTCATCTTCATCTGATTTATTTGATACACAATCCTTATCTGATTTTATATCTAGTAATGAATGTGATGAACTGCATGCTCAACTACATGAATTAAAGAACGAATTGATTGTTGAAAAAGAACAATTCACTGTGTATAAAAAGAATTCCTTGAAGTCTGAAATATCTATTCTTTCAAAACGCTTAGAATCTGTAAGCATGGAAAACTTAGACAATCTGGAAAAATACAAAATGATAGAAGAAGATAGAATAGGTTTGTACTCACGTATAAAAACCCTAGATGATGAATTTTTAAAACGGGGTCAAACTGATCAAACTATTCATCTAAATCAACCCAAAAAGACTAGGTTTTATCATTCCAAACAAGGAATTGGTTTTAAAAATCCTAAGCATTTGGAAAAGGTTCAATCAGTTTTACCTATTTTTTATGATATGAGATATATGGGTGCTGGGTTTAAGTCTTTCGTTTACCAATCATCGAAAGAAGTTTTAACCCATGAGGATGAGAAACGAAGTCAAAATAAATAAAAAGAAATGTTTTTAAATATGATGAACCAAATGAGAGTTATCCTTATAGAGTATCTACTCTAGAGGGGGACTTCTTGTCTAGCTATTCATCAGCTGAAATGAACGCTGAACCTTTCAAACCAATCCCTCATTTTTACATTCCTATAAAAGTTCTTCAACAGAACATAAATGTTTTAGAAAAGGAATTAAAGACAGCTCGAAAGAAAGTTCTTGGTTATCAAGAAGCTCTTCTCAAGAGCGAGGAAAAATTGGTAAGACAAAGTTTTGAACAAAATGTAGAGTTAACCATCTACAAAGAAAAGTTTGACACAATTTCAGAAATGTTAAATTCTCATTTAAAAGATTCAAAAGTTTCTCATCCTACAAAAGTCCCACTTGCATCATCAGACAAAGGTAAAGCTAAGATTGAAGTTCCTTCTGCCATTTTTGAAGGTGAGTGTTCAAAATCTTCAAAAGCTGAGGTTTCCAAGAAGACTCGGAGTCAATCTAAGTCTTCCAAAAAACCCACTCACCAAGGTAATTTCTCTAAGTCTAAGTCTTCCAAACGTACGGACTCTCATTGTTTTGTTCGTACAGATGACGCAAGAAGGATTCCTAAAATAACACTTCTTGATTTTCAAAGTTTCTTTGTGAAAAAGGCAGTCATGCCAGAATCATTTGTGAAAATCGATAATAGTGTTAGTGTGCCTGGAAAGGATGTTGCTAGAAATCATTTGAAATACTCTTTTTGCAATCTGTTTCAATTATGTCCAAAAAGTTTTCGGCGTGTTGTTCCTGAAATGACTAAGTTTGTACCTTATCCTGAAAAACGGAAACGCCGCCATTCTAAGAAAACAAAAGTGCATGCCTCATCACCGCCAGACAAATTTGAAAAACCATCGCCAAAGGCCAAGCTTAAGGCATTTCCAAAGTCACCCAAGCCAAAGGTTGTTCCATTTCCTAAGGCCGTTTCAAAACCAGTTGGACCCATATCCATATGGATGCCAAAAGGTTCTGCATTTAAACAAGTGTCAAATGTTAAATGGATTCCTAGTGTTGTGTTGTTACATGACGATAGAAATCCTAAATCTAGCAAGAAAGGACCCATCTTTCGATGGGTAGCAAAAGTGGTTTAATTTTATGCAGATGGTTTTCAAATCACTGCAGACTGGAACCCGGACATCAATGTAATGGCTTCTGATCACTCAGTTCAGGACCTGATCTTCAAAGAAATGGCTTCTACTTACTTCCGAGTGGAACCCGAACTTCAAAGCAATGGCTTCTGCATTAAGACAGATCAGAACCCGACCTTTCATGTTTAGATGGTTTCTAAACACCCAGTTTAGAACCCGTGTTTACGCGACTTTTCTAGAATTTTCCCTACTTTTTATGCTTATTAGTTTGAGTTTGAATTTCATTCTTGAAATTCACTCATAACATTTTATGTTTCACTGATACTGTTCTTATTTGCAGGGGGGGTTTCAGATGCGTTTTAAAGATGACTTCTTAACGAAAAGTGTGTAAGCATTTTGAATACTCTAATGCACACTTTAAAAGGTTTTGTTAGAATAATCTGATTCTCTGACTGAATAAATTTCCACCAAGATTAATCGATCTAATCATCGTGATGATCTTGATCTCATTCTTCCTGAGATTCTCTCAAATATTCTGATTTCTCTCACGTATTCTGATTCTATCATTTCTCCCATACAAGCTAATTCTTTCATGATAGTCTGATTCATTTCCAAATCTCGTATCAGACTTTTTATTGAAGTTCTCTCATAGTCTCTCAAACTTCCCAAGATATTTCATTCAACTCTCATCCATCGTTTGGAATAGCCCATGAGCTTAACTGCTATATCCTTCAATATATCATGTTGTCTCCGATGATGACCAATATGTGTGATTAGGCATATATATATCATTCCCATGGTCTAAACCAGAGCCGGAAGACCTACCTAAGGAGAAAACCACTTTAGTTTGTGTGATTAAGGGTTCTTAGGTCAATTAGTTGAGAAGTGTTAGTTACCACGGGTACCTACAGGGTCGAACATAGATAAAATGCAACTGAGAGGGGCTATTGAAAGGAGATGGCATTGCATCATGAACTAACAATGATATGCTTTCTGTCTATCATTGTATTTTAAAAGTGAGTCGGAGGGAGTTCAGTTGAAAAATAACGAGAGTTGAGGGGTGAGAAAGGATTAAAAGAAAAGATAAATCCTACCAACACCGTGTCAGTCTGCTGGGTTTCCTATATCAGCTACCAAATTCCATGAGTTGGATTAGGTATTGAACAAGACGTCATGGACCCAGTGACGCATGCACCTAAACCCCCCCCCCCCCCAGCTACTCACTCGTCTCTTAAAAGACTTCTGTTTCAACTTACACGGAGTTATATCACATTCTCTATCGACATATCATTTGGATATTGTTGATATTGAAACAAGAAATACATCCTCTCCGGTCTCCGACTTCAGTTGATGCCCTTTGAATCTAGAGCTTAATGTTATAAACTTCTAGGACACATAGAGACTACAGTCTGCGTGACTATAAACAGCTTGTCTACCAAGACAAAGCCGAAACAAATTTAAATGATTCTTTCATGATAAAGGATTTCACGATGATTATTTGTAAATCCTATTAGTGTTAATGTCACGCCAGCGCTGAACGTAGGTCATATAGACTTAGTCTATTGTGCAAACAGATTTCCTATGTGGATCTGGATTGTTACTTTCAAATGAATTTGTTTCATTTTCTTATATTCAGGTTGCAAAGCCGTGAACTTCATTGTAATATCCTTTTGGTCCTGAATATTTTATAATGAGGGAGAGATTGTTGTTTTTGTAGGCGAGAGAAAGTTTTATGATGTAAATGTTTATTTTCTGTTATTGAGGGGAAGAGTTACTAATTGAGTTTGTAACATGAGAGAGATATGTATTTATGTGTCTGTAATGTTATTCAATGTAATATTTTTTTTCTGAGTCTGTAATCATATGCTTCGACAAAGAAAGAAGATTTGAAGACACATTGAGGTTATTCATTTGAAGGGGAGAGCTGAAGTGATTACATGATGATCATAATTCTCAAGATCATCATGAGGGGGAGAACGTTCTGAAAAGAGTTGCAATATTTTCAAAGACCTACTAAACGCAAGGGGAGAGCCATCGATCTGAATGATTTAAGGGGAGAGTCATCTAGATGAAGATCAATGATGTACTTCAAAGTTCAGAGATCAAAGTCACTTCAAAGTTCAAAGACTTCAGAAAGATACAAGCCTTGATTACAAGAAGGGGGAGATTGTTTGAAATTTTATTTCTTGTAATTCAAGCTTGTGTAATTGCACTTAATTGTAAATATTTAATTATACACTAAAGGGGAGATTGTTAGCCCTAAAATAGTGTACAATTAAATATAATAAATGTCTAGATTCAATTTAAAATTAGGAATATTTTATTTTGGGGGAAATCTTAATTTCCTAGTATTTGAGGGGAGTGTTTGGACAAACTCCCAAAGTAAGCTTAGGTATAAACAATATTGTTCTCTTAGGTTTTAGGAGAAGCCTCAAGAGGAGCCTCCACCTTAGTGTGTGTCTTGAGAGTGTGTAGTTCATAGAGATTGAGTGTCAAAATTCTCTCTTGTAATCTTCATATTTTTTTAATACAAATCATTTGGTTTTATGTATTGGAGTGCAAAATATACTGGGAATCAAAGTTGTCACATAATTACTATCTTATCCCTAGTGTTATATTATAATCCAATGGTTTAGATTTGTTATATAGTTCTGCACTAAATTAAGATTCTGTAATGATCCCAACTATATATATATATATATATATATATATATATATATATATATATATATATATATATATATATATATATATATATATATATATAGAGGTTCAATTGAGAACTTTTATGCATTGAGAACCTCGAGGAACTTTTATGCATCGGATAATCTACCAAGGGTGCACAAAGGGCATTTAGGGAAAACTAAAGATATGGTAATTAATTTATTTCTAAAAATCATTCAAACATAATTAGGAGTTACATTTTGAATTAAAATATCATATTAACTACATTCCTCATTTTCCTCCCCATTTCTCTCTCACTCTCTCTCTCTCTCCCTCTCTCTTCCTTTCTCTCTATCGTGTTGTTCATTATTTTCATAGTGATGATGATTTGAAGACGAAGATCAACGATGAACAACGATGATGATGAACATGAACAAGAGATGAAACCGATGATGATTATGAAGAACCTCATGCATAGATGAATGATGAACGATGAATAATGATGATGCATAGATAGATGATGAACAATGACGATGCATAGATGGATGATGAACGATGAACAACGAAAAATGATGATGCATAAATGGACGATGAACAATGATGATGCATAGATGAACGATAAACAAGTTTAACACGATGCATAGATGAACGATGAACAAGTTGAACACAATGCATAGATGAATGAAGAGTATGAACGACGAACACGATGCATAGATGAACGATGAACAAGTTGAACACGGTGCACAAATCAATTTGTTTATTTTTTTTTTGTTAAATGCGTCTTTTTTTGAATACGATGCATAGATAAACACGATTAACAATGAAATGCATCGATCTCCATCATCTTTTTTGAATTTGTGTAATTTGTTAAATCTGGAAATGTATCAATTGAATTTATTTAGCATTTATTATTTGATTTTTGTTGAAATATTAAATTTAATGAGGTATGCACAATCCCCAAAATGTCATTCCTTGTTTGTTCTTATAATGCACAAGATGCATAAAATTGTCCAACTATTTACCATTTTGTCATTAATCTAATCCATACAATTTTTTGATCTAATGACTATAAAGTGGTTCACGGGTTTTCCAATATATATATATATATATATATATATATATATATATATATATATATATATATATATATATATATATATATATATATATATATATATATATATATATATATATATATATATATATATATATATATATATATATATATATATATATATATATATATATATATATATATATATATATATATATATATATATATATATAATATATATATATATATATATATATATATATATATATATATATATATATATATATATATATATATATATATATATATATATATATATATATATATATATATATATATATATATAGAATATGGTTCGAGAGAGTACCACCCTTATGCAGCGCACCAGAAGGTACCATCTTTAAAAAAACTTTTTTTAAATTTTTTTTTCATAAACATGTTTTAATTAACGTTATGAAGATCATATGTAAATTTCACATAAATTCACATCTCCTAGCTCCTAAAAAATGATGTGAACACACACTTACATAATTTTGAAGACATGTGAACGCGCATTTATGTGGTGCGTGTTTTCATTCACTTAGAGTGATCAGATTTGCGTGAAATTCACATATGATCTGTGTAATGTTAATTAGAACATATTCATGAAAAAAAAAATTAAAAAAATTACTTTTAAGGGTGGTACCTTCTGGTGCGCTGCATTAGAGGTGGTACTCACTTGAACCTAAATCTATATATACATATATATATATATATATATATATATATATATATATATATATATATATATATATATATATATATATATATGTATATATATATATAAGGGTTCAATGGAAGACCAACATGCAACGGAAAACCTTGGAAAACCTCAATGCACCACAACAAATGCATCACAAATCTAGCGTGATGCATCAATTTCCCCATGTGATGCATCAAATTCCCGCGTGATGCATCAAATTCTCGCGTGATGCATTGACTTTCTGTGTGATGCATCACTTGATCCAATGACTATAAAGTGGTTCACGGGTTTTCCAATGCATATAGGTTTTACATTGAACCCACCCCTATATATATGTGTGTGTGTATATATATAGGGTTATATGCCGAAAATAGCAACAACTGTTTACGTTTTTGCCATTTATAGCAATATTATTTACTTTTTATCACTAATAGCTACAACTTTTGTGGTTTTTTACATCAAATAATTTTTTTTGTCTAAATGGAAAATGATAAAGCTAGATTTAAAGTCTCGTTCTCTCTCTCTTTCTCTCGTCACCAAGAAACAACACACGTTAGGTTCGAATCAACACACACACACACACACACACACACATATATATATGTATATATATATATATATATATATATATATATATATATATATATATATATATATATATATATATATATATATATGGTTTTTTCTTGTTCAAAAATGTTTGAAAAAACATAGTTGGTTTCGTGTCCCCATATTTATTCGGTTTGTTGCTGCCTCCTCATCGTCTCGACCTCCTCCGTCCACTATCGTCTCAAGAACATAAAAAAAGCAAAATATACAAAATATTTAGCGAGTACTCAAGAACATAAAAGGCACATAAAAATATATTAATAGCCACTATTGAAGAACATACAAAATATTTTATTTAAAATATACAAAATATTTAGCGACTACTCAAGAATATAAAAAAACATTTGGATTTTTAATTTCAAACACTTTAAGAGATCCTGAATCCATTTATACGAATACAAAGAAATTCGATAGCATGTAACGAATGTTCAAATGTATAAAGAAATAAATATGAAATCATATAACTTAAAGAAATTATACAAACGATAGATTAACATGTGGTAGAAATGTTTGTTGGGTTATTCGATGTTGGTTCATCAACCCAAGCAAAAAAAGTCACAAGTTAGATGTTCTGGCGTGTTCACGAAGTCATTCGCCGCGCAACAGTAGTAGCGTCGACCAGCGTGCATCGATACGTGCGAGTTTTGTATGACAGCTGCATCCCCACACTCGCAGGTAACGATTTTTTTTCTACAATATTGGTTAGTGGGGATAATAGAGCGAGTTGTCATTATAATAATATACTTTACGATATCTTACAATTACAATGAAATAGAAAGAATATTTATAGACAAGATTATGTCACTGTAATTTAGTGTTAGGAACACCGAATGTCAGGAACAATAAGATTCCATCAGCCCAGAGGTGACAAGTCCCTGTAATTCGGTGTTACGAACACCGAATGTCTGGAACAGTAAGATTCTGTCAGCGCGGAGGTGACAAGTCCCTGTAATTCAGTGTTAGGATCACCGAATGTCAGGAACAGTAAGATTCTGTCAGGCCGGAGGTGACAAGACCCTGTAATTCGGAGTTAGGAACACTGAATGTCAAGAACAGTAAGAAATTGTCGGCCCGGAGGTGACAAGGACCTGTAATTCGGTGTTACGAACACCGAATGTCAGGAACAGTAATATGTACGCATAGTTATCGGACGTGAAACATGTCTCAAGACATGGTTTTTAAATGTTCACATAAAATGACAAAAGTAGCCTACATGTCTACTTTGGCACCTTTTAAAATCGTGTCTGCCAATGTTTTTGTAATCAACTGTTTATATATTATTTAAGTTCATACAACATACTAAGTAGTCATATAGTTGTTTTACAAGTTGGTTAACTCGTATGCATAGTTATCAGACGTCAACCATGTCTCAAGGCATGGTTTTTAAATGTTCACATAAAATGACAAAAGTAGCCTACATGTCTACTTTGGCACCAGAAAAATCATGTCTGCCAATATTTTTGTAATCAACTATTTATATATTATTTAAGTTCATACAACATACTAAGTAGTCATATAGTTGTTTTACAAGTTGATTAACTCGTACTCATAGTTATCAGACGCCAAACATGTCTCAAGGTATGGTTTTTAAATGTTCACATAAAATGAACACATATGTTACAATACATAAAATTCAATTTAGAAATACATATGTTACAAGACATAAAATTCAATTAGGAAACACATAGGTTACAACACATAAAATTCAATACAAATACATAGTAAACACTAATGAAATGTTGGTTGCGAGTTTCAGCATGTTGTCCGATTGTGACCTGGTTGATGACAAATCTCACATCTTCGAATACTTTCTTTCTTCGGGATCTCGAATATCCATCTCATTACGTATTCGGCGACCACATCTTCTCCACCTTGCTGTTGTGAATCTAGTTCTATCTCCTTTTAATCACCATCGAGGTTCTGTCCATAATTCCTTGTGTTTTAGTGGTTGAAAGTTACACCTGTATTGTTTTCGATATGTATCAGTCGTGTAGACGTAATGAACAATAGTATCCAAGGAAGCACCTCTTTGTCTACATACTGGCTATTGCATGTGAGCATGGAAACCTATTCATCTGCCATTTTCCACATATGCACGTACGACTTAAAAACTCAACGGTATAATCATTTCCCCCTATCATTTGTCGTCAAGTTTGAGATCACCTTGTACGTACCCCGTGCATAATTAAATTCAACTATTGTGTGTTCTTGTGCGTGCCACACACTTGTTGAAAGTGTATTCAATGCAAGCTCTAATTGGTAGTTGTATGGCTGCACGCAAGGAATTATTCATGCACTCTTCTATGTTTGTTGTGAGGTGGCACCAACGCATATGATCACGATCATGCACTAGAGTCCATTTACTTGTACCAATTTCCTTTAGATACTACCAAGCATCCTCATTTAGTTTCCTGCATTCTCTAATGAAATATTTGTACTTCCTCTTTTGGGTTGTAGAACCCATGCCCCAACACAGTTTCTCCGAAGTTGATACCTTGAATTGTGTCATAAGATTGCTTCATATGTGGCGCAGACAATAACGATCGTAAGCAAATGACTCTATCCAATCATGCAGATTCTGCATTGCATTGATGATCCCTTTATGTCTGTCTGAATTTACACTCAAAGGCTCTGCTGATCTATTGGCAACGTACAACCTAACCATTTCAAAGAACCATGCCCAACTATCATTTGATTCTTCATCAACGACAGCATATGCAATTTGCAACACTTGGTTGTTTGCATCTTTTGTAACTGCCGTTAGTAACTTTCCTTTATAAGAACCTCTCAATTGTTTTCCATCAACACAAATTACCGGATGACATCTTTGAAACGCTTTTATAGCAGGTCTAAAACTCCAAAAGACATATTTGAAAGTGCACAGTCAGGATGGCTTTGAGGATGATGTTGTCATTCAACAATTGTGTCTTTATTTGCAGACCGTAATGCCTTGATGTACATTGGCAACTCTTGGAAGTTTCTTTTCCAACTACCATAAATATTCTCAATATATAGCCTTCTTTCGCCCATGCCACCCCTTCATATAAGACACATCGACTTTAAATTCATGCGTTATATGGGACTGTACTTGTTTCACAGGCATGTCGATCCTTTCTCTTACGAAATGGCTTACACTAACAGCTATGTCCTTCGATTTTAAGGACCGGTTATTGTTGTGGATGACGCTCCCATAGCAATTATGTGCATCCACCCACTTATAAATTTGCCACAGATTGTTTTTCTTTTTCTTTGATGCATGAACGATCCACTTGCACACGCATGTTTGGACAACTTCCTGGGATGGTTTATGAGTCGTGTAACACTTCGCTTTGAAGATGGTGGGAGTGCTTTCCACAACAATGAGCTCTCTATTTTTTTGGATATTCCATCTTCTAATGGCAAATATAAGCTCCTCTTTTCCCTTGAAGCACATATTCCGCCTTATTATGTTAGTTGCGTGACACCACATATCTAACTCCTCATCTTCAACCCAATCTGGTAAGTCGTTTTCTTTCATGTTTTGTGAAACACAGACTTAGTTGCTACTGCTATATTTTGCGAAGGAACTTCCACATCATCGTCAGTGTCATGATGTAATTCTTCGTCAACAGATTCTTCATGCGGTACGGAATGTTCAGAGCTACAGTCATCCGAATCTTCAAACCCACCGCAAGTCGCGGTGCCTTCACGATCATCATGATATTGTGAACCATGTAACACGGTTTCCAATCCAGTATCACGTTGTTGTGTACTTTCTAGATGCTCAGTAAAGTTTCATTGTTGATTACTTATTTGTTGTGAAAATGGAAACCTCGTTTGGCCTACATCGTATTCTTGATATGTATAAGCAGTATGTTGTGAAACAAAATCATAACTGAGGTTGACGTCCATAGCATCTGAAACAGATATGTGTTGAAGCTGTTCCAAAATGAAATTGATTGTGTTGGTGCTTGATTGTGTTCCTCAAAGATAACTTCGACGTGTCCCATAAAATGATGTTGTGTGCTCGCCAAGTAGTACAACACACCTAAGCTTTCATCGCCAAGAACTTCCGATCGAATGTCAATACCTTGGAATTGAAATAAGGGGTACAAGCAAACTTTGGACACCCTACTATTAACTTGCAATCTAGATGTTACCAAATCTACAAAATTATTATTAGACATACGTTGCTCAATAACTATAGTAGAAGTATGGGTTCTGGAATCACATATAACACTACCATTGGTATAAAACACACAACCCCCCAAATACAAATTAACAAGAAATGGACTATGTGGCTCCATAAGAGAACAGTATAGGTGACAAGCCCTGTAGTTTGGTGTTAGGAACACCAAGTGTCAGGAACCGTAAGATTCTGTCAGCCCGGAGGTGACAAGGCCCTGTAATTCAATGTAGGGAATACCAATTGTCAGGACCAGTAAGATTCTGTCAAGCCGGAGGTGACAAGGCCCTGTAATTCAGTGTTACGAACACCGAAGGTCAGGAACAATAAGATTCTGTCAGCCCGGATGTGACAAGGCCCTATAATTTGGTGTTACGAACACCGAATGTCACCGAACGCCGATACATTATAAATAGACTGTGTTACTAAATTTTTGTTCACAATTCGTAGTGACTTAATATCTTTGTTCAAAAATCGTAGTGACTAAAAATATTTCTTCACAAAAATGAGTTTAAGTGCTGGAACTAAAAGTTGGTACATTTCTGGACCAAAAGATCCGAGACCTAACCTTAAGCATTACGGTAGTTTATCTTCTTAATTTTTTATATTTAACTTTTTTTGGACTATTTTATGCATCTATAAATAGTTTCACTTTAACAGATGAGTTTCAAGATGTCTTTAGCATCAAAGTTCATGTAAACGGAGTTTTCACAAATAAGCCAGGTCGAGATTACATCAATGGCAAAATCCATTACGTTCATTGCATTAAAATACATCAATCTAATGAATGGTGGTTCAAAGATGACATTCTTCAAGAAGCTTTAGGATACCCTCCAAGGTATCAAAACAAATGGTTTTACTACCATGTAACTGGTGTTGACTTGGATTCAAATCTACATCCGTTAGATGCTGGTTATCATTGTAATTGGTTGCTGAATAGTACAACCACACATAAATTGATATCAATTTACATTTCTGATGTGAAACTGCATAATCTGTATGATCCACCAAGACTACCACTGGCTGAGCACAATCGGTTGAAGGCATTGTCTATCCTTAATCGTAGGATGGACAATAATGAGGAGGTAGTTGAGTCTACCAGAAATGATGTGAGATTTGGTGAATCTAGCAATTAGATTCAGTTTGAATGGTTGGTGGATGTACGTGTTTCTCTTATTGGTTATCATGTTATTGTTTATTGTCTTGATTGTTAGCATTTTATTGTACTTTGTCTTCAGGGTTAGCATGTTTGATTACCAACATTGGGTTAACATAAGTCAAAATGTGGATTTATTCATATCAATATAAGTTTCGTCTTAAAAATATCAAGTATTGCTAGAGAATTGTTTTAAATTTGAATAGACATGACATATTCTTATAAATTTGGAAATTTGATCATTCTAACACATAATTGGTTAATTAGTAATTTTAATATCTAATAGTAAATAAAACATGACATAATTCTTATAAATAATTGCTGAAAACTATTTTAAGACATTTATTTTAAGACTTTAATATTTTAAAACTTTAAAATAAAAATGTTGGTGCGAAAGACCAATTTTAATACAACAACTGTAAAGTCAGTCACTAATTTATAATTGAAAATATTACAATACGATACAAACGTTTAATAGAATGAGCATCAACTAAGAATGTAAGTTATAAAATATAGGACAAATATTACGATACGATACAAACGCTTATTTTTAATAGAATGAGTTATGAAGTCTAGGTTTTGCATGATAACATAAACTTCAACCACTGATTTATAAAATATATACAATAAAAGGATATTTGTCTAAAAACAATATTAATTTAAGACAAACAATCTCAACAAATTTAAAATACAACAACTGTAAAATCAACCACTGATTTATAATTTAAAATATTACAATACGATACAAATGTTTTTTTCACATCATAAATTAAGGGGGAGTAGGACAAATACTACAATGATGGTCTTGTTGTCTATTAGGACATCGATCAAGTCTAGAAGCAATGGTACTTTGTGGCGTTGGATTTTCTGTCGTTTCAATTTCAGGTTGAGATGAGTTATCATCAAGAGTTCGTTGAATCCAGCCTGGACTTATTCCATGATCGTCTAGGTTTTGTAATTACTACTACAAAAAGAGGCTATTGCAACGGAAATTTGCGACGGACAGTATCCATCACAAAAAATAATATATTTGCGACGGATTTGCGTCCTGTTAGCGACTGCCAGAAATATTTTGCGACCGTCAAAATCCGTCGCAAAAAAGTATTAAATAGCGACCGATTTGCGAGAGAAAAATAGTTCATCGCAAATTCCATCACAAATCTGACGAAAAATATTATAAATAGAAAATATAAAAAGAGTTTATTCACAACCGTCACAAATCTGACACAAGATCACCGACGTAAATCCGTCGCAAAATTGCCGTCGTAAATCCGTCGTAAATCTTGACATGTTGCGAGAGATTTGCGACGGACAAAGTTTATAATTTGATACCATATTTTTTTAAAAAATAAAAGGTTTTGGTCTGTCGCAAATCTATCGCAAATTTTTGGATTTTGTGAGAGATTTGCGACGGAATTTTGTTTCTTTTCGTTATTTTCGAGTCAAAAAGCCAAAAATAGCGATTAAGAATATCGATTATGTAATTAAATACATAAAACTTGATTTTGAATAAATATCCGTTTTATACACGTGCCTATAGATACGTTCGTGTACATTTGTATTTGTTTTATATACGTTACAAAGTTTATGATTCGTTGTTAATGAATAAACACGTATACGAGTTCTCGTATTTTAAATTTTAAAAAATTTTATGCCTTTAAGAATGCATATATTAGTGTGTCGTAGTGAGTACGCGTGATTTTTAATGATAGCCGATTTTTTAAAATAAAAAATTTTTTTAGGTCCGTCGCAAATCTATCGCAAGTTGTTAAATTTTGTGAGCGATTTGCGACGGAATTTTATTTTTTTCTATTATTTTCGGGTCAAAAAGCCTAAATAGCGAGTAAGAATATCGATTATGTAATTAAATATATAAAACTTGATAAACAATAAGTATCCGTTTTATATACGTGTCTTTAATTAGATACGTTCGTGTACATTTGTATTTGTTTTATATACGTTACGAAGTTTATGATTCTCTGTAAATAAATAAACACGTATACGAGTTCTCGTATTTTAAATTTTAATATTTTTTATGCCTTTAAGAATGTATATATTAGTGTCCCGTAGTGAGTACGCATGATTTTTAATGATAGGCGATTTTTTAAAAAAAATAATAACTTTGGGTCCGTCGCAAATCTATCGCAAATTGTTAAATTTTGTGAGCGATTTGCGACAGAATTTTGTTTCTTTTCATTATTTTCGGGTCAAAAAACATAAAATAGCGAGTAAGAATGTCGATTATGTAGTTAAATACATATAACTTGATTTTGAATAAGTATTCGTTTTATACACGTGCCTATAGATACGTTAGTGTACATTTGTATTTGTTTTATATACGTTACAAAGT
This sequence comes from Centrapalus pauciflorus, assembly GCA_020465985.1. NCBI lineage: Eukaryota > Viridiplantae > Streptophyta > Magnoliopsida > Asterales > Asteraceae > Centrapalus > Centrapalus pauciflorus. The sequence continues at coordinate 71,448 of JAANYP010000793.1, forward strand.
TTATGATTTGTTGTTAATGAATAAACACATATACAGGTTCTCATATATTAAATTTTAATTTTTTATGCATTTAAGAATGCATATATTAGTGTGTCGTAGTTAGTACGCGTGATTTTTATGATAGTCGATTTTTTCTAAAAAATAAAAAGTTTAGGTTCGTTGCAAATCTATCGCAAATTGTTAAATTTTGCGAGAGATTTGCGACAAAATTTTGTTTCTTTTCGTTACTTTCGGGTCAAAAAGCCTAAAATAGCGAGTAAGAATATCGATTATGTAATTAAATACATAAAACTTGATGTTGAATAAGTATTTGTTTTATACCCGTGCCTATATATATACGTTTGTGTACATTTGTATTTGTTTTATATACGTTACAAAATTTATGATTCGTTGTTAATGAAGAAACACGTATACGAGTTCTCGTATTTCAAATTTTAAAATTTTTTTATGCATTTAAGAATGCATATATTAGTGTGTGGTAGTGAGTACACATGATTTTTATGATAGTCGATTTTTTTTCAAAATAATAAGTTTAGGTCCGTCGCAAATCTATCGCAACTTGTTAAATTTTGTGAGCGATTTGCGACAGAATTTTTTATCTTTTCGTTATTTTCGGGTCAAAAAACTAAAGATTTATTATAAAATTTATTTAAAAAATCTGAAAAACCAAAATTTGAAGAAATCTTTTTGTATCTATTTTAATCATAAAAAAATTTATTAAGAAAATCTAACAATAAATTAAAAAAAAAAAACTAGACTTGAAAGTTGAAACCCTTTTTGGTTTCCCCCCTTTCAGGAACGCACACACAACTCACACAAAATTTGAAAAACCAAATCCAGGAAACCCTTCGTTTTCCCACTTTCATGAACACACACACAACTCACAAAACTTTGAAAAACTAAAGCCTTTCGTTTTCCCCCTTTCACGAACACACACAACTCACACACTTTGTCTCTGCGTCTCACCAGCTGGCGTCAACGGCCACCGCGGCTGTTTCGATGGTAACCATCAAACACCGCTGACACCGTTGCATCAACGGCCGCCGCCAAGACTCACTGGTGCCGCCGCTTGGACTAACTGTTGCCGCCGCACAACGGAACCAAAGCCACCACCGCCGACCTTAATATCAGGTTTTCTTCTAATCTCGTTTTTACTATCGAGTTACGTTCCAAACTTTTTACAAGGCCACCACCGCCGCACCGCTTGGACCCTTTGTGTGCTTCTTTTCGTCACCGCCTTTAGTTGGCTTCCCGCTGCCTCTTGCCACCGCCTCAAGCCATACACCACCACCATCTCGTGAGAGACAAGAACTTCTTTCTGTAGGTATGAATACATTATTAATTTATTTAAAGCTCTGCATTATTTATTATTTCTAGCATTTAGTTGTCGTTTGTATTTAATATGACTTTAGTTTTGTTAGATTTCATTGTTTATAGGATTTTAAATTATAATTTTGAATCTTGTGAAGCAAATCGAAGTATCAAGCCACACAGGAGTGTTATGGTGTTGATGGAAATTATCGAAACTCAAAATACATGAACCAATTTTACTATTATTGCTTGCTGTTATATTTGAATAATTGCATGTTTTTGTACTTTGCCATAGAATTGTGTGATTAAAAGCTTTTGGTTTGACTTTCGTATGTATGGATTTTTTAATGTGTTATACGGGATATGAATATATATTGTTCGTTTCTTATGATTTTTGTTCAATTGTTATTGTAGTTATTGATTATGTCATGCATTATGGATCGGCGATGGATGTATGAGTTGAAAAAAGTGATGGATTTTTTAATTTAGATTATGTTTAAAACGTGGATAAGTTTATAAATTTTGCCTATTCTACCGAATCAGTTGTTGAAAGGAAGTTAACTAGTAATGGAGAGGTATTGTTTCAAATAAAATGTCCTTGTACTAGATGCAAAAATATTCACTATAGAGAGAGAAGTTCTTGATTATCACTTGCTTTCAAGTGGTTCATGTCTAATTATTAAACATGGGATGTATCCGGTGAAACAGTTATACTTTTACAATTTAACATGTTTTAGGGATTTTAACATTTTTTTTTGTTATTTTGCAATTTGAGTTTTGATTGTTGCTTATATCCAAAGTATATTCTTACAAATTAATAAATTTTTTATTGTAGATTGTTTGCGGCGTGACGAAGAGGAGTTAGAAAGGAAAAAGCACGTCAAAGAATCATTCGAACAAATTTTCTTTGAGTTTTAACTTTTAATATAAATTATTAAGTTGTAATGTATTATGCTATTTTGTATTGCAATGGTTTGATTTAGTAGTTTAAAGATTTTACTATTTTAGAATATTTAGATATTTTGTTTACAAGAAAAGTGGTTAATGGAAAAACAAAAAATGCATGAAATTTTTTTCCATATATTGCGACATATTTGCGACCAATAGATTAGAGTGAATGTGTGACGGATTTGCGATTGAAATAACCATCAAATCAAAGTGAATCTGCGATGAATTTGTGACAGAAGCCATCACAAATCTGTCGCAAAAACACGACGCATATCTGTCGCAAATCCATCGTAAACATGTCCGTCGCAAATCCATCGTAAAAATGTCTGTCGCAAATCCATCGTAAAAATGTCCGACGCAAATCTGTTGCAACTACTGGCCGACGCAAATCTGTCGCAACTACTGGCCGACGCAAATCTGACGCAAAAAACCATCGTAAATCCGTCGCAAATATATTTACGACGAGGCTTTTTGCGTCCGACATATTCTGTCACAAATCTGTCGCAAATGAGCATTTGTGACGGATTTGGTGGAGGGTGGAGAGCTAAATCGAGGGGAATAAAAACTGTGATACGAAGGAGTTGAAAAAGTAGAATCTGGCTGCAATTGAGATTGTGTATCCCTCTATGTCTGAAAAGTTTGTGAGGGACCGCCCGTGTCGATTACAACCTGACTCTGTTGTGCGTATTGTGTGTTGTCGTACGCACCAAAATAATTTTGTACCACAGGATTTGGCTGAAATGTTATATGTTCCCCTAAATTTGCATTTGAAGTACCAGCTTCTTGATGGCGAAACATGGTTTGTGTGCCGTCATTAAACGTCGGTGAAAAATGTAAGTTAGAATCCATATAACCATCAACGTTGTACGACACATCTTTCATTCAAATCTGGCATCAGAGTTATTTGATAAAATACCATTGACGATATTTTCATGTCTCGAATGCCATTGTTGAATATAATTTCCATGCTTACTAAGCCAATCAACTTTCTTACCCACCCGATTGATTTTGTGCACCTTTTTGTGCTGATCAGATGTAAATAATAAGTTGTTTGACGGGATGGTCTGTACCATATTAAATTGTCTCATTACTGTGAAGACCACCCCTTACGCGGCAGTTCTCACGAGTCTAGGTCCCACTTCATGCAATACGATATCAATCAAACTAAGATACAGTACAAGCTATTAAGATTTAAGTTTAATACAGATTAAGTTTTTAAATTAAACTTATAAAGGGCACAAGTCTAATCTAGTTCATGTCATCACATATTCAAGATAAATCTACCCAGAACACCACAATATCATCATCCAATCTATACCAAAATGGTTTGCTGAGTAGAGGTCTATGAAAACTTCACTTGATTCTTGTATGACCTAAGTACTAGGTCCTGCAGGTGACTTTCCTTTATCTTTTCCTGTAAAAATATGAATGTAGCAACCGTAAGCAATGCTTAGTGAGTAAACAGATTTTCAAATCAACATGCATAGTCAAGCGGATCATCATAGGTCTAGCGTAATATGTCAAGGCTGCCGCTACAGCCACTCATGATTGAGACATAGAAGTCATAGAGTCGGATGATGCTCAGGCCACGCTCACGCTTAAATCGTGGGGATCAGCCACATACTGGGCTAGCTACCAGTAAATCAACGTGGCGGAACATCGGAGGTCATTACCAAGTTCAATAGAACTGGTGAAATAGCCAGGTCTAGAACAATAGACCAATCAAGGCTAATCAAGCTGAATCAATATGTCAAGTATATGCAATGATGAAGCATACGTAATCAAAGTCATGATAGCAGTAGTCTCAAAGCAGTATCAGAAATGAACTATAAATGCAATAACATAAGAAATGATGATCAAATACCTATCATGATCCACTGGGCAACACCCAACCATGGTGTTTATAGGTCACAATCCAGCTGATAATATGAATGTCAAATAAATTTAGCATCCACAATATGTCTCAACCGGAAATGCAAGCATGTTAAATCTGAATATCTATAACTCACAGATCTGGGTCTTTATCAAACAGATATAATATCTGCCACCTGAGTTATCTCAGGATTTTATCTTTGTCAATCTGTTCTCTGTCAATTCAAATCTTTGACCCGCTTTAAATCATTAAATCTTTGTTCAGAATTTCATTGAACCTGTCCAGAATTATCATGTCAAGTCATGTCAATATTATATCATTATCATCTTCTTTTTAGTCTTTAAAATCTTTATTATATCTGATTCTGATAACTTGTTCATTCACAAATCATTCTTTGTTTCATAAATTCTCAAGGGTATATATATATATATATATATATATATATATATACATACTCATTTTGCTAACTATTTCGTTATTTTATGCGTTGTCTATGTATTTTATTCCATATATTCGAATTTAAGGAGTGAGTTTCGGGTTTAGGCAATAAATTCTAAATATAAACATTAAATTCGAATTCCCATTTTGAATATAGGATTAAAGTCGAAGCTCATGATTTCAAATATATATATATATATATATATATATATATATATATATATATATATATATATATATATATATATATATATATATATGCTAAATTCGAAGGCATTATTTGAATTTGATAATTAAATTCAATGGTGTTCGTTAAATTCGAAGGCTTCAATTCGAATGTATAATTAATTTTGAATGCATGATTTGACTTTAATGTCAACCACCAACCTCCATTTGAATTTATTAAATTCGAATCAAGCAAATCGAATTTAATGATTAATTTCGATTTTATTTTCGAATTTAACTCAATTTCGAGTTTGTTCTATGTATTTTCGAATTTGTTCTTGGCATCTCGAATTTATTCATATTTTATAACTTTAAATCATGAACTTCTAACCTATAAATCACAAATATGATAAATATTAAGCCTAGGTTCGATTATATTATACATAATCTGGTTAAAACTCGAGCTAGATTAATTTTAATCACACAAAATAGTCAAATTCGAATTTATTCTTAAAAACCGAAAATATAAAAGCTAAAGCTGTTGATTTTTACCTCAAATTCGTACGAAATCGAACATGTAATAGCAGATTTGTGTAGTATTCTCCGAGATCTTTCCGATGACGTATAGAACTCGATAATCGGCCGGTCGGTTTGGGAGATAATTTAGAGAGAAGGTAGAGAGAGAGTGTAGAGAGAGAGTAAAAGTGATTAAATGAATAATAAATCTCGTTTATATACTTCATCTAGTTATATTTGCTAGTTAACCCACTTTTACTTTTGTGTCTTATATCTCCTTTATTTAATTATCTTTAATAATTATTAAATCATAATTTTAAATATTTATATAATTTAATTAAATATTTCATAACTTAATTAAATTATAATTCAAATAATGTAATAATATTACATTATCGGTTCAAATACTGAATTGAAGACTGGATCAAAAGTTAGGTTGTTACAGAATGGGCTCCACCACGCAAAAACTTCGTCCCCGAAGTTAGCTATGTTCGAACAGACTGGGATAAGTAGCTTTCATAACATCTTCAGATTCCCAAGACTGATGCGAATCTTTGTGGTGTTTCCACTGGACGAGCACCATCTGTATATCTTTATTTCTAAGCTTTTTGGTCTTCGAGTCCAGAATACACTCCGGCTCTTCAACCACGCGAAGCTTTTCATCAATTTGCAAGTTAACGTGTGGTATCTGCACTTCTCTTTCATCTGCTAAGCTTTTTCTCAGATGACTGACATGGAATACAGGATGTATTCCAGATAAGTCCGCTGGCAGTTCAAGACGATAAGATTGATTTTCTATCTTTTCCACAATCTTGAACGGACCGATGAATCTCGGAGCTAGCTTGTTTCGCTTTATGAATCTTACCACATTCTTCATTGGAGATACTTTCAGCATCACCCAATCGTTAACCGCAAAGCTTATTGATCTGTGTCGATTATCATAATACGACTTCTGCCTGCTTTGAGCTTCAAGTATGTTTCTTCTAACGAGTTGAATCTTCTCGTGAGTCAACTGTAGAAGGGCAGGTTCTGCTATTGGCGATTCACCTGTTTCACGCCAACAGGTAGGAGTTCTGCACTTTCTTCCATACAAAGCTTCAAATGGAGCCATCTTGATCGTTGAATGATAACTGTTATTATATGAGAATTCAACCAACGACAAGTGGTCATCCCAGTTACCACCTAGATCAAGAACAGAGGCACGAAGCATATCTTCGAGAGTAAGGATAGTACGCTCACTCTGGCCATCTGCATTAGGATGATAAACAGTACTCATAGAGATCCGAGTACCCATCCCGTCTTGTAGAGCTTGCCAGAATCTAGATGTGAAACGAATATCACGATCTGATACGATAGACTTTGGCACACTGTGTCGAGAAATGATTTCAGTGATGTACATCTGTGCTAATCTATCCAGAGAATACGTCTCTTTCATCGGTATGAAATGAGCTGACTTCGTTAATTGGTCTACGACTACCCAGATGGAGTCGTGCTGTCTTTTGGTCTTAGGCAGCTTGGTAATAAAATCCATGGTTATATGCTCCCACTTCCACTCAGGAACTGGCAGTGGTTGCATATCCCCGAAAGGCTTCTGGTGTTCTGCCTTAACCATCTGACAGACTTTGCAGCTTTCAACATATTTACCGATGTCTTTCTTCATTCCTAGCCACCAGTAATCAGCTTTCAGATCAAAGTACATCTTTCAGCTGCCAGGATGAATAGATAACTTGGACTGATGGGCTTCCGATAGAAGAGTGTTGTGAATAGAACCATATTTAGGAATCCAGATTCGGTTTCCCTGGAGACAGTGAAGTCCCAAATGGTTCAGAGATAAGAATTGTAACTGCCCTTTGAGATTTTCAGAACCGATATTTTCTTCTTTTAATGCTTCGGCTTGAGCAGATCTGATGTCTTCGATAAGATCCGAAGAGAAAACTACAAGAGTTAGGGCATAGCAACACTCTTCCGGGTATGTCTTTCTACTCAAAGCATCCGCGACCACATTAGCTTTGCTGGGATGATATAGGATCTCGCAATCATAGTCCTTGATAAGCTCCAAGGACCGTCGCTGTTTCATGTTCAGATCCTTTTGAATAAACAGGTGCTTGAGACTCTTATGATCGGTGTAAAGCTGACACCGAGTCCCATAAAGATAATGACGCCAGATCTTTAGTGCAAAGGTAACGACAGCCAACTCAAGATCATGAGTCGGTGCACTTTTCTCGTAATCCTTCAATTGCCTTGAAGCGTAGGCAACGACTTTTCCCCTTTGCATCAGAACACATCCTAAGCCAGTACCAGATGCGTCACTGTAAACGACAAAATTACCGTTGCCCTCTGGTAAGGCTAGGATTGGCGCTTGAATAAGCTTTTGCTTCAGAGTTTCAAATGCCTCTTGCTGTTTATCTGCCCATACGAAAGGTGTATTCTTTCGTGTTAATATCGTAAGTGGCACAGCAATCTTCGAGAAGTCCTTTATGAATCGCCGATAATAACCGGCCAATCCAAGGAAACTTCTTATTTCGGAGGCATTGCGAGGCGTTTGCCATTTTTGAACGGCCTCGACTTTAGACGGATCAAGAGAAATACCTTCGCCAGAAACAACATGGCCAAGGAATTGAATCTATAAAAGCAACAAAGTAGAGTTTCAAGTTTTGTTCAATCAAAGAACGCTTAAGGAATAGCTGAAGACAATGTAAATTTATACCTGTCTGAGCCAGAATTCGCACTTAGAAAATTTTGCATAGAGTCTTTCTTTTCTCAGTAACTCTAGCAATTGCCGCAAATGAATAGCATGATCAGCCTCCGTTTTGGAGTAAATCAGAATATCGTCTATGAATACGATAACTGACTTATCCAGCATCGGTCTGCACACGCGATTCATGAGGTCCATGAACGCCGCTGGTGCATTCGTTAAACCAAACGGCATTACGAGAAATTCGTAATGACCGTATCTTGTTCGGAAGGCTGTCTTCGGAATATCCTCATCTCTGACTATTAATTGATGATACCCAGAACGAAGATCGATTTTCGAGAAGTAGCTGGCTCCTTGTAGCTGATCAAATAGATCATCAATTCTGGGCAGAGGATACTTATTCTTTATTGTGACTTTGTTCAACTCCCGATAATCGATGCACATTCGAAAAGTTCCGTCTTTCTTCTTAACGAATAAGACAGGTGCACCCCACGGAGATGAACTCGGTCGGATAAATCCCTTTTCTAACAGCTCTTGCAACTGCTTTGACATTTCCTGCATTTCTGCAGGCGCAAGTCTGTAGGGAGCTTTAGCAATAGGAGCCGCACCAGGAACTAAGTCAATGCCAAATTCGACTTGACGTTCCGGTGGCACTCCAGAAATATCATCAGGGAATACGTCTGGGAACTCACAGACGATTGGAATATCAGATAAGGATTTCTTTTGGGTTTCAGGGATAGATTCAGATGAGATATAACATAGATACGATTCGTGACCTTTAAATAGATATTTATGCGCTTTGTCAACTGAAATGAAGCAATGTGCAGCTTTTCGCTTTTCGCCTTTTATTTCTAATACTCGGCCGTCTGAAGATTTGATCCTGATGATTCGGCGGTTGCATATGATCGTAGCCTCGTTGTTCATTAACCAGTCCATGCCGATAATGACGTCGAACTCTTTCAACGGAATTGGGATAAGGTCAAGGTTGAACACGATATTATCGACAAGCAGATTGCAATTTCGGTAAACAGAATCAGCCATAACGTAACTGTTACTGGCCGTCTCAATATCAATCACAACAGGAAGCTTCGATGGAGACTTATATAATCTTTGTGCAAAAGATGTTGATATGAAAGAACGACTAGCACCGGAATCGAATAATACGCGAGCAGGGATTGAGTTAAGCAGGAACGTACCGGTAACCACGTCAGGTGTTTCTCTCGCTTCTTCTGCTGTTATTTGAAAAGCTCGAGTCCTTGCGGTCGGAGTAGCAGCTGAACTCTTCATCGTAGACCCTCCAGCTGACGACTGTGACTGTCCTCGTTGCCCGCTGCGACACTGATACATGAAGTGTCCTCTTTTCTCGCATTTTGCACATCCGCGTCCTTGCTGTGGGCACTCTTCACTGCTGTCACCAATTCGGTTACACGCAAAACAAGTAACATCATCTGGGTTACACAGTCCCATATGTGACTTTCTGCATCTCTTGCAGAATCGAGGTTCGTTTGTAAGTGAATACGCTTGGGCTTTCGGTTGAGATTGTTGAGATTGCTGAGTCTGAGATTTGTTTGGCCTGAAGAATCTGCCGAATCTCTGCTTCTTCGGAGGAGAAGGACATGTCGGGTTTGCTGATGGAGCATAAAGCTGATCGTTGTACTCTAAATAACCCCTCTCGATCTGTCTAGCTGCTTCAACCATTTCTAAGTAACTCTTGTATCTTATCGCACTCATCGGATGTCGGTATCTCGGGTAGAGTCCTCCACGGAATCTATTCATCTTCCTTTCTTCAGTAGCTACTTGATACGAGGAGTAGCCGCATAGTCTTGAGAATTCATGTTCATATTCGTCAACTGTCTTGGTTCCTTGGGTCAACTGCATCAATTGAACCTCCATCTTATCTTGTTGATCGATCGGGCAATACTTTGCGTTAAACATATCTAGGAACTGGTTCCACTATAAAGTCTGTATAACTTCTTCGCCATAGATACTTCTCTGGGTCTTCCACCATGCACGAGCAGCTCCAACAAACAACGCAGACGCATAGCTTACTTTCTTCGATTCTAAGCAATCAGAGATTCTGAAAATCTCTTCGGTATGGCTGATCCAATCCATCGCCTGAATTGGATTCACTGTGCCCTCGAAGTTCAGGGCACCGCTCGCTTTAAAATTTTTAAATTTACAACCTTTAGGCTGATCGATTTGGGTTTCTGGGGTAGAGTTATCAGAATCAGATTCGTCATTCTGGACTTGTTTATCTTTTCTCTTATTTTTCTTATCTTCACGTCTTTTAGCTTCGGCCTCATCTCTGGCCTGAAACTGTTCTTGCATTATTTTATTTTGTTGCTCAGAGTGTTGGGCTAAAAGTTGTTGCATCATTTCAAACATCTGTTGGGGAGTCATGTTGTTTGGTATGTCACCTGATCCTGATCCTGACATCTTAACTGAAAATTAAAATAATTTAACTATCAGTTTATAGACTTAGATCTATGTACCCTTTTTCCCATCCTAATAGTCTGTACATCCTATCTCAGTTCAAACCACCTAAATGATTGATACATATGTATTGCTTCAGTTTGAGACCAAGTAGTACTCACGTAATACTTGATTCACTCAAACTATGGGCTCTGATACCATCCTGTGAAGACCACCCCTTACGGGGCAGTTCTCACGAGTCTAGGTCCCACTTCATGCAATACGATATCAATCAAACTAAGATAGAGTAATTTTAGATGCGGAATTATAAATTACAGTACAAGCTATTAGATTTAAGTTTAATACAGATTAAGTTTTTAAATTAAACTTATAAAGGGCACAAGTCTAATCTAGTTCATGTCATCACATATTCAAGATAAATCTACCCAGAACACCACAATATCATCATCCAGTCAGTACCAAAATGGTTTGCTGAGTAGAGGTCTATGAAAACTTCACTTGATTCTTGTATGACCTAAGTACTAGGTCCTGCAGGTGACTTTCCTTTATCTTTTCCTGTAAAAATATGAATGTAGCAACTGTAAGCAATGCGTAGTGAGTAAATAGATTTTCAAATCAACATGCATAGTCAAGCGGATCATCATAGGTCTAGCGTGATATGTCAAGGCTGCCGCTACAGCCACTCATGATTGACACATAGAAGTCATAGAGTCGGATGATGCTCAGGCCACGCTCACGCTTAAATCGTGGGGATCAGCCACATACTGGGCTAGCTACCAGTAAATCAACGTGGCGGAACATCGGAGGTCATTACCAAGTTCAATAGAACTGGTGAAATAGCCAGGTCTAGAACAATAGACCAATCAAGGCTAATCAAGCTGAATCAATATGTCAAGTATATACAATGATGAAGCATACGTAATCAAAGTCATGATAGCAGTAGTCTCAAAGCAGTATCAGAAATGAACTATAAATGCAATAACATAAGAAATGATGATCAAATAGCTATCATGATCCACTGGGCAACACCCAACCATGGTGTGCACAGGTCACGATCCAGCTGATAATATGAATGTCAAATAAATCTAGCATCCACAATATGTCTCAACCGAAAATGCAAGCATGTTAAATCTGAATATCTATAACTCACAGATCTGGGTCTTTATCAAACAGATATAATATCTGCCACCTGAGTTATCTCAGGATTTTATCTTTGTCAATCTGTTCTCTGTCAATTCAAATCTTTGCCCCGCTTTAAATCATTAAATCTTTGTTCAGAATTTCACTGAACCTGTCCAGAATTATCATGTCAAGTCATGTCAATATTATATCATTATCATCTTCTTTTTAGTCTTTAAAATCTTTACTATATCTGATTCTGATAACTTGTTCATTCACAAATCATTCTTTGTTTCATAAATTCTCAAGGGTCTATATATATATATATATATATATATATATATATATATATATATATATATATATATATATATATATATATATATATATATATATATATATACTCATTTTGCTAACTATTTCGTTACTTTATGCGTTGTCTATGTATTTTATTCAATATATTCGAATTTAGGTAGTGAGTTTCGGGTTTAGGCAATAAATTCGAATTATAAACATTAAATTCGAATTCTCATTTTGAATATAGGATTAAAGTCGAAGCTCATGATTTCAAATATATATATATATATATATATATATATATATATATATATATATATATATATATATATATATATATATATATATATATATATATATGCTAAATTCGAAGGCACTATTTGAATTTGATAATTAAATTCAATGGTGTTGGTTAAATTCGAAGGCTTCAATTCGAATGTATAATTAATTTTGAATGCATGATTTGACTTTAATGTCAACCACCAACCTCCATTTGAATTTATTAAATTCGAATCAAGCAATTCGAATTTAATGATTATTTTCGATTATATTTTCGAATTTAACTCAATTTCGAGTTTGTTCTATGTTTTTTCGAATTTGTTCTTGGCATCTCGAATTTGTTCATATTTTATAACTTTAAATCATGAACTTCTAACGTATAAATCACAAATATGATAAATATTAAGCCTAGGTTCGATTATATTATACATAATCTGGTTAAAACTCGAGCTAGATTAATTTTAATCACACAAAATAGTCAAATTCGAATTTATTCTTAAAAACCGAAAATATAAAAGCCAAAACTGTCGATTTTTACCTCAAATTCGTACGAAATCGAACATGTAATAGCATATTCATGTAGTATTCTCCGAGATCTTTCCGATGACGTATAGAACTCGATAATCGGCCGGTCGGTTTGGGAGATAATTTAGAGAGAAGGTAGAGAGAGGGTGTAGAGAGAGAGTAAAAGTGATTAAATGAATAATAAATCTTGTTTATATACTTCATCTAGTTATATTTGCTAGTTAACCCACTTTTACTTTTGTATCTTATATCTCCTTTATTTAATTATCTTTAATAATTATTAAATCATAATTTTAAATATTTATATAATTTAATTAAATATTTCATAACTTAATTAAATTATAATTCAAATAATGTAATAATATTACATTATCGGTTCAAATACTGAATTGAAGACTGGATCAAAAGTTAGGTTGTTACAATTACCCTGCTCGGTAAGTGTGGTTCAACATTCTCCCAACATATTAAATATGTGTTGAATCTCCAAGATTGAAAACCACTTCTACAATCAATGTGTAGATGAGGCAGAAATTCAACATATGGTGTCCATTTAAACTAGCACATAACAGAGAGTAACAAATAAGTGTGGTTCATAACTTTTGTAGTTTAAAACATGTACAGCTTGAATTCAAAATAACCTCGTTATTTTCTAATATCATTAGAGTGTAGCGAGTCACTTTTAAACAATGTGCTCCAGTTTCAGCGAAGCTGTGACTCCCTCTCAATCTATATCATTAAATATCTAGTTAATATTCACTTTTGAAACTTGTATTACAATTATAATATATATCACATTCATTTTGTAGTTATCCGAAATAGAAGTTACAATGGCCAGTCAGGTCAGTCAGGGAGGCAGGACTCTATCGGTATAATACCTTTCGAATATCCAACAACCAAACCCGATCAGACTATCCTAGACACCACCAATAACAATTATCTGGATAACTACAACATGTATATGTATATGTTATATGTTCTAATTTAATTACATAGTGTTAATACATTGTTTTTTTTTATATTTCTGATCTGAATGAAAACTTAACATTGTAATGTAATATATAACAATTGGTTTAAAAAAATAAAGTTAATATATATTTTCTGAAACACCCATACAACTAATACGAGTATTTCGATACCATTATACGTTAATTTATACAGAGTACTTGCGGAAATACGATCAAATTAAAACTTTTGCAATTAATAATCATCATCGTGATTCCAAACACTTTGCATAAGACACAACAGAGTGTCGGGAATCACAGAGCAAGGTAACTGGGGTTACAAGATTAAGTTATCAATTTAGTTACAAACGAATTAATAAACAGTGACTAATTCGCGTAAGTCCAAAAATGGAAGTCTGCTACTCCCGCCCCAATTATCCACAAAATATTGAGCTCCTATCCGAGCTCCAAACGATATTTAACAACTCGGGCCAGCCGGGCCTTTGCCCTTAACACATCCTGAAAAGAAATAACAACTATCGGGTAAACAACAAAGTTGTTTAGTGAGATTCTAGATTAAAGTACCATGCGATATATGAATGATGCCATGCAATGCCATGAATTCGACTAACAATTTTGGAGGCCAACTAATGGCTATAAGCTACCACATTGCGGTTACCATACACAAGCTTACCGTACAATGGGTTTACAATCTACTGCTCGATTACCACACCACAGGCTTATCGATATGCAGTTTACAATGATGCCATACGATTACCACCACAGGCTTATCGTTTTACAGGCAATAATGGTTACCACACTCAGGCTTACCATTATGATTCCGCTGGGTTACCACACTCAGGCTTACCGTCTCGGCGGAGAGGTCAAACGAACGATCAACAACTTATCAACCGAGTGATAAACAATAATTATGATGTATGTGATGGCAAAGCATGAAAATGACAATAATGATACGAAAGCAGTAACATACAATTCATGATATGCATGCAAATACGTTAATACTAGAACTCACAGTGATACACAATACGCTCTCGGCCTCAAAACCGAGTTATAATTGTCAAGGTAAGAGTGATAGTCTTCACGCGACTTAACCCGTCAAAACCCCTACAAGTAGGTTCATAATATAATATTTATAAGTCTCACCGCTTACAATTTCTCAACTTTGATTCGGACATATTAGTCGTAAGATCTAATTAATTTCGGCCTCAATCTACATAATTATTTTGGGCTAATTTTTCTTCACAATTGGTGACAAAAGTTATTATGACAAACGATCCCGAGGACTAATTAAAATTACAATTTCAGGCCAACACTGGGTCGAACTCGCCGAGTAAGGGACCGAACTCGCCGAGTTCTCCCATCCGAATTCGGGTCATACCGAATCTCAAGCCATCCGGATTCGGGTCAGGGACCATCCGAATTCCGGATCCCTTCCAACCGAAGCATGGTCCGAACTCGGTTCAAACCACATCCGAATTTCGGACCACCCCATCCGAATTCGGATCCCAAGTCATTCGGATCCTTTAACTTAGAAACTTTTCTTTCAAAAATCAAGGGGGAACTCGCCGAGTTCAAGTGCAGGTCTGCACTTTTGCCCTTCGGATTTAATGCTCAAAACTACCAACATTCCTTACATTTAATACAAACGGTTTGGAATCATTCCCAAACATATATATACTTTTCTAAACTCATTTTTACATTAAGAACACCATTTCATTCCTTTTTAAATCCATGGGAGTTTATAAAACTCCATTTTCGGGTTTTTAAACTAAAACCCACCAACATTCGTAAAACTTGAATAATATGTTTTAAAATGATGATTCTAACTACATTGCATCATTATCCTTCAAGATCTAAAGATTTCTCCATGCTATTCATAAAACCCATTTGAGTTTTTCATCTTCTTCAAACGAAGATGGAGAGGAGAAGAACAAGCAAGAGATTTATATAAATAAATGAGGTTACCTCTTGGATCTTTCAAAATAACCAAAAAGCTTCCACAAATCTGATTTCTTCTTCTTCTTCTTCTTCTCTTTTCTCTCTATTTTGGAGTTTTGGTAAAAAGGTGAACACACACATATGGGTGTGTGTTCCCTGCGTATGTATAAAGCAAGAAAAAGGAGGTTTCTCCTTCTTTTTCCTTTCCAACCCACATCTTTCATACATTTACCATTTCTACCTTGGAATTATTTGCATTTCTTTTAAAGTCCTTTCTACATATTCAAGACTTATATCGTAAAAATTCGTACACCAACATTCATTCATGTGTTTTGGACTTAATTAATATTCCGTATCGTATTTTAATACAATAACATTAATTACTCATTATATTAAATAATTGGGTTGTTACAATTCCTCCCCTCTTAAAAGGATTCCGCCCACGGAATCAAGTTCTTTCAAATAGAGCGGGGTATTTGGACATCATTTCGGCCTTCGTCTCCCAAGTCATCAGAGACCCACGGTGGTGCTTCCAACAAACGAGCACCATCTCGATCTCTTTATTCCTTAGGTTAATTATTTTGTTGCCGATAATCTTTTCTGGTTTTTCGACATAACGTAGTCGCTCATCGATTTGTACATCGTCCAGAGGAACGGTCACTGCAGGATTTATCGGACTTCGCTTCAAATAGCTAACGTGAAAGGTGTTATGAATTCCTGCCAACTCAGCGGGCAAATCTAACTTATAAGCTTGAGCACCGACACGCTCGGTAATAGGAAACGGTCCAACATATCGAGGACTTAACTTTCCTCGCTTTCCGAATCTCATAATTCCCTTCCACGGAGATACCTTCAGCATCACTGAATCTCCCACTGCAAACTCAATATCTTTATGACGTTTGTCCGAATATGCTTTCTGTCGATCTTGGGCAGCTTTGATCCGCTGACGAATAATCTGGATCTTATCATGCGTCTCTTGAAGCAATTCGGGGCCCGCTAACGGTTTCTCGCCTGCTTCTCGCCAACACGTCGGGGTTCGACACTTTCGGCCATACAACGACTCATACGGAGCCATCTTTATCGAAGAATGATAACTATTGTTGTAGGCGAATTCTACAAGTGGCAAGTGCGTATCCCAATTTCCACCAAGCTCGATCACGCACGCACGCAACATATCTTCCATTGTTTGATTAGTGTGCTCGGTCTGGCCGTTGGTCTGGGGACGAAACGCCGTACTCAAATTGACTCGTGTTCCCAACTGATCTTGCATACTTTGCCAGAATCTTGACGTAAATCTCGAATCACGATCCGAAACAATAGATTTTGGAATTCCATGGCGTACAATAATCTCATCGATATACATTCGCGCCAACCTTTCCAAAGGAAAATTTTCTCGTATCGGCAAGAAGTGTGCAGATTTCGTTAGTCGATCCACAATAACCCATATAGCATCATGTTGTCTTTGGGTCTTCGGAAGCTTTACCACAAAATCCATCGTGATGTGGTCCCACTTCCATTCGGGTATCTCAAGGGGTTGTAAATTTCCAGATGGTTTTTGATGTTCGGCCTTGACTCGCAAGCAAGTCAGACACCGTTCGACATGATTACCAATGTCTCGCTTCATTCCGGGCCACCAATATTCGGATTTCAAATCCTGATACATTTTCGAACTCCCGGGGTGAATTGAGAACTTCGAATTATGACCATCTTCTAAAATGGTTTTGCGCACGTCGCCGATCTTAGGTACCCAAATGCGATCTCTAAACATCTTCAGACCATTGCTACCTTCGGTTAACAATACACTCTGACCCACCATTCTTTCAGCTTTAATATTTTCTTCCTTAAGGCCCTCGACCTGCCACCTTCGAATGTCGTCAAGGATAGAGGAAGTCACAACTACATGCGTTAGCGCATAACAGGTAGCTTCTGGATATCTCTTTCGGCTCAAGGCGTCAGCTACTACATTGGCCTTTCCAGGGTGGTAAAGGATTTCGCAGTCATAATCCTTGATCAATTCCACGGCGCGCCTCTGTCGCATATTTAATTCTTTCTGATCAAAGATATGCCTCAGGCTCTTATGATCAGTAAACAACTGGCATTTAGTGTCGTACAGATAATGTCGCCAGATTTTTAACGCAGACGTGACAGCATCTAATTCCAAATCATGAGTCGGACGACTCTTTTCATAATCCTTTAACTGTCTCGATGCATACGCTATCACTTTTCCTCGTTGCATAAGCACGCAACCCAACCCATTTATTGATGCATCGCTATAAACGGCAAAATCTTCGTTTCCTTCCGACAACGCAAGCACAGGAGCGTCAGTCAACCGACTCTTCAAAATTTGAAACGCCTCAATCTGTGGCTTTTCCCACACAAACTTCGCATTCTTACGAGTCAACGAAGTGAGTGGGACGGCTATTTTAGAGAAATCTTGAATAAATCGTCGGTAATAGCCGGCCAATCCAAGAAAACTACGAATTTCAGCAACATTTTTCGGCGCTTCCCAACTTTTAATGGCCTCGATCTTGGAGGGATCCACAGAAACACCCTCACAAGATATAACATGCCCTAAAAATTGCACTTGTCGTAGCCAAAACTCGCACTTGGAGAATTTGGCATACAACTGTTCGCTTCGAAGAAGTTCGAGCAATTGTCTCAGATGAACTGCATGATCCTCCTCCGTCTTGGAATACACTAAAATATCATCGATAAACACTATGACCGACTTGTCAAGCATTGGACGGCACACCCGATTCATCAAGTCCATAAAAGCTGCAGGAGCATTAGTGAGCCCAAAAGGCATCAATAAGAATTCATAGTGTCCATATCGGGTTCGAAAAGCCGTTTTT
>JAANYP010000794.1:0-18261 GCA_020465985.1 Centrapalus pauciflorus
TTCTTGGCCATTATTCTCGGACTGCAGAACACTGAAAACTGGGACATCGAGAACAAAACAAAGGTAAATTTATTAATATAATAATATATGTAAACATAGTCTCATCCTGCCAACTTTTATTTGATGGTATCCATACTGGATATTGTGTATAGAGTAAGCCTGACATAATTTTTAAAGAATTAGATAATTCATTAGTTTATACTGCATATGTAATCCCTTAGATAGTATCTTTAGTTTAATAAACTTGAGTTCCAATCTGAGGTTATGTATTGAGCTTGTTTTCTTGCAACAAATTATGATGGAACTTTGTTTATGAAAATTGGTAGATCAACACATTCTATATCATTTCAATTTAGAAGATGCATAAGATTTTAAAGGCAACTTTGCTCAGAGGGTGCAGCTACTGGAAACCTTTTTTGCTTTAAAACCCTTGGGAATTCTTGCATAATGTGTGTGTGTTTGCAGTATGTATATTAACTTTCTTATGCTTGGTCATAAATTTGGTACACTGGTGTGAATTTTGGCATGTTTTAACTGGTCCCTGATCCTAATTTACCGCCATATTTGGATTTTGACCATTACATCTTACACATGATTAAGGAATGATTCAACTTTTTTGTCTTATGATATATGCAACACTATCATTTTTATCTATTAATTTTGTTACCGGAATTGAACTTTCAAATTCCATATGTTCATTCAAAATATACTTTTAATGCTCAGTACATATCAAGATTTTTCAAACAGCAGGTAACAATGACCGAGTCTCGGAGTTGTTATGTCATCACACAGTCCACACATAAATTATTGTTTATGCTATTGATCAAAATAGCTACTTATTTATGTTTTGCTGTCATTCATTTTCGGACCAAAACAGAATTGTAATTCCATGGACAACAACACTTTAATAAATGTCTGAGTTTTTGTTTTAATGATGAAATTAAACTTCCAAAGTGCTAAGATGATTAATTCAACACATAATATACACATGCATGGGTTTTATTTCAATTTTACAATACTAAAGATTGGCTATTTTTGCTGATTTGATAATCATTTAAAAGCATATATGAATCTCAGAAACCATATCATCTAATGCACCCAAAAATGCATTTTGAATTATATATTACCTTTGAATCTTGTGGATTCTTGATGTTTGATGCTTGCTTTGATAATTTCTTTATCTTGAATCTTTGATTTGGCTGAAATCTTTGTGAACATTTAAAGGAATCGTAGCTTTTTTTTAGAGAGTAGGAGAGAATTTCTTTTACTTATTTGGTGTAATGAGCCGACAATGGAAAATTTGGGTTTTTATTTCTTAAAGTTCCATTCTGATTAATTTGGTCCCCTATGTTGCATTTTGTTTCATTTCTTTTAAACTTAATCATCACAAATTGCCACTGATTTCTTAATCTGTCTGCAATAAATCAGTAAATAGGAATATAAATTGGTGCTGTTTGTGAATCCGAGACTCAAGTTTGAGACCAAGTCTCGGACTGGTCAGTGACTTGAGTTTGGCTGTCTGTAGAAACATAATGTAGTTCACTATTTATCATATCGTTCCAACATGAAATACATAGCCAACTAAATGGTTTGCTGTGTGTGAGCAATTGAGTCTGAGACTCATGAAGAAGGCCTTGGCCTTCGGCCTGGTTTGGCTTGGGTTGGTTGCCAGTTAAATTGCATGATCATTAATCTTACAAAACGGCATTGATCCTTAATTTTCAGTTTAAAATCAGTAATATATGAAGTATGTTTGGTTGTAAAAACAAAATCAATAAAGTGGCTAGACATGTTTTTCAATATAAACAGAAACAGGGGTTGTTTGTGTAGGTATACTTGTGTGTTACCCATTTTTAAATGGCTAATTATGTGTGTGTTTGTGGCTGGAAAACATAGTTATGTTACCATCAATAACCTTCAATTTGAATCAAAACAGAATGTGTAAATGTTGTTGTTGTTGGGTCCGTATTGAAAACATGATGGAACACAAGGTATGTTTCAGTGGGAATTATTGAAAAAAGCAACTGATAATGAATCATGTTCGTGTTCTCCATGTCTTCAGTTTTACGGACTTTTCCAAGTCTTCTTTAGTTATTAATTCCATACATTTATAAGCGTTATGCAAACTTAGCGACCCAATAGACACAGACTAATAAAGAATCTTCACTTCGCTTTATAACATTTCCCTTCACAAACAAGCATCGTCTCTTCACTCAATTTTCATTATTTTGTTTTCTATTGGTTCGTCATTCAAACATAAAGTTTCTGAAATTGGTCATGCATTTTAACTTTTGCTTGAGGACATTTTAGTTTAAAAACATCTAGATATAACTAAACTAATGACCTTGGTTCTGATTGCGTCGGGGATGTTAGGTCCTTGGAGGGATTGTCAATTAGGCATCACTTAAATATTCTTGAGTGAAGTAATAATGATATTAATACATTAGAAATGGATGTACATCTAAATCATTAGAGCAACCAAGTGTACTGATTGGTGATCTGCTCATTGTTCATCGGGGCCCAAAAGGAAAACAGAAGGATACTAATATATAGAAATGGATGGACATCTTTATAACTATAGCGGCCAAGTCTACATATCTGATTAATGATCTGCTCCTTGTTCATCATGGCCAAAAGGATAACCGAAGGATATGAAGATCTCATTTATTTTAGTGTGATTAATATTATTTATCATTGGCTATTTTATAGACAGCTTTATGTAGATTTATTTTGTCAAGATTCTTTATGTGGACAATGTCAATGGTGAAGTTATCAGTTACAAGTATTTATTCTTCTGATAAGCCATATTTTATAATGGTATCCATTTTATAGTTAGTTTTTTTCCACGTGTATATATCTCACCTACAAATTATATCTGCAGGCATGAATTTTATGAGAAACCAGAGAAGGTTGTTGTAACCATGTTTGCCCTGTTGGTGAATTAGCTTGTTGATGCATAACCACTACTTTATTTTGAATCATGAGAGAAAATCCTATCCTGGAATGTGGTATATTTGCTGTAGTTTCTTATTTTTGAAGGTTAGCAAAGACCCTTTCTTGTAGAGTTGCAGTATCTTCGGAGAGATTAAATTTAATAAATGGGTGCATATCAGCATATGTGATGTGTATCAGCTATACAAAGTTGCACGCCTGCACCATTTTGGTTCAGAGTTCAGATGTGTGCTTTGCAGTGTTCAATGGGTTTAGTAACGTGGTAGACAAAAATATATGTTCAACTCTTGGGTAGCTGCATCAGTAGTTCACTATGGAAAGATTATAAATGAAGTTGTAGATTCATAACACTATGCAAGTTCCACCCTTTATATTGTAGAGCTGAATAACAATGCTGAGAAAAAGAAACAATAGAATAGTAAAACATTAAATGAAGAAAAACGAGAACAGGGAATAGACGTGGTTTGGTCCAAGAATGACCTATGTACATGAAAATACTATTGAATCTTTTTCAGATCTGGGCTAAAAATTTTTGTATGGGTCTGTGCATAATAATAATCTTCCTTCTAGGGTGCTGGTGTTTAACATAAACGTTGTCATGTTGCTTATCAAAGAAGCTTCTTAAGGTACCCACAAAACTACGTAATACTCAAATATTCGATTCTTAGCACTACGTTGGTCTAACAATATGTTTAGAAAAATGATGTGATGTTGAACGAATATATTACCAAATATAAAATATTTGACGCCGCTGCTTTGCGCGGGTACAGTACTAGTATATATATATATATATATATAAACTTGACGTTTTAAGTGGGTTTTATTTATAAACTTGTAATGTTGGGTGATTTAAGACATAAAAACCTTTACATATACATATTATCATATATGCAAGATTATTAAGTCTCTTATATCATTTAGGGCTTGGTTAATAACATCTTGATCATCACCCATCAATCTACGCTAACGTGCATTTTACGCAAATATTTTGCCATCACGCGCTCGGTGAGTCTTCATAGCCCCTATTTTCAGACTGTTATGTTTTGGGATTGAAATACATGCTACGTTATTATATGGACATTTCTATTGTATATTACACATGTGCTTCCATCAGCCCTCAAATCATGAACCGTTAGTTACATTTATTTGTAACCACGAATATATTGTGGATAGATCTATCGGGAGTCATGTCCCCCATTCGGGTTATTCTTATCGGCTAACGGCGGAATGCATAAATATTTAACATTATGGTATTACGTATGGGATTACTGCACAGGACAAACTCATAACTAAGTTTCGGTTGCATGATGGCTTATATGTCATACATAACATGGAATTTATGATTTTATAAATTCAAACTCAACTGTTGATGTCCATACAAGTCATATTTACGTGTAAACTTATGAGCTCACCAACAATTTTGTGAACGTATTTTAGCATGTATTTTCAGGAAATTAGGCAAGTGCACCGCATCGGAATTATTTTCAAGCTTCTGTACTTATGGAGTCGGATTCATTTTCAAACCATCGGAGATTTATTAGCATTATTTTGGTTAATTTAATTATGTATTTAGATCTCTTTATTTTGCGAACTACTTACACTATATGTTGGTGATGTAAAACATTTCTATATTTTAAAGTTATATCGATGTAGTTTTGAAAACGTCCATATTGTGGTCATTCGTTATGATTATGGTTACGCTTCCGCGACGTCACGCTTCGTTGCCAACCGGGGTAACGGGGTGTGACATAAGCCCACTGGATCTATTCCTTTGGGCAGTACTGATGTTGAAGGCTCTGTGACATCTCCTTTAAAGGGGAATAAGAAATCTGCCTCAAAGACCAACTCTAAGGGGCAAAAATCTTTCATGTCCCTCAAAGGAGAAATCAGCCTCAATTGGTCAACTAGGCCTACTCAGGCTAAGTCCCCAAGCCCTGCACCAACTAAGGGGGATAAACTTATATCTGAGGACATGCCCAGCAAAAGAAGACAAATTGCCCCAGAATCATCTGATGAGGAGGAAACTTAGATAGCGCTATCCATTGTAGCCACTGGAAAAGGCAAGGCTGTTGTGGATATAGAGGGTGAAAGACAGCTCCAGCTCATATATGACAAAGCTCAAGCAAAGGAAATGAAAATTCCACTTGAAACTTTTTATGAGTGGAAACAAGAGCAAGTTGAGTTTCTGGAACGGGCAAAAGAGGAAGCAGCCTCAGTGACAGTTGCTCAGGTTTTGGCTGCCAAGGAGGCAAAGAAAGTAAAAATATCATCCTTAGTAGTGCAAATGAAGTTGGAAGAGGCTGTCAAGGAAACAGAAATTGGAAAGAAAGTTGAGCAGGAGAAAAGCTCTAAGGTCTCTATGACCAAAGAAAAATATGTGTCCACCATCCCTTCGTTTGTTAGAACCTAATTCCACTTTGACAACTTGGCTAGAAAGAAGTTGTTTCATGTTGCTGAAAGAAGAATAACCAAGCAAACAATTGGAGCTGTTCCCACTTCAAGAAAAAAGCAGCCTTGGAAGTTATAGATTACAGATTCGGTGCTGATGGCCCTGAACTAGAGTCATATGAAGCAGCTGATGTAGCTAGAATGGGATATAGATAATGGGTTGAATTTTCAGTTGCTCTGAGCATTTCAAAATCTGAAACAGCTAAAACTATCAGAGCATTTGTGAGAAAGTTGATGGGGAAGGTGAAAGGGTTGGGTCTAATTCCAGAAGATATGATTAAGGGTACTTCTAAGATATAGCCAAAAATCAAACGCAGAAGACAGAAAAGGGACACAGAGCTTGAAGAGATTGTGAAGTTGATTGAACAAGGGTTCTATGCCACTGAGATTTAAGGTATGAATCACAGCCTGCCCAAAGGTGTAGAACCTATTGAAGGGAAGTTCATTGAAGACACTGAGATTGGAGTGTTCTTTGTGGATCCTCTATCTAAGAAAACATGTTTTCAATGAGCCTCAGATCTTCCCAAAGCTGGTGTCAGACAGCTTCTTGCCTTCAAGTTCATGACATCCTATGTCAAGCATTTCAGGTGGAGAGTAGCCAATCTAAATCAGTTAGAAGCTTGCAATGCCAGCGGAGAATTTGATAGCTAAGAGCTTTTCTATCTTGAACAAGAGGTTTAAAGTTTTGAAGTCAGAGAAGAAACACTGCTGGTCTGGAACAAGAGAAACTCCTACAATCTCCCGTTGAATTTGAGAAAGAACAAGGCACATCTACAAGTGATGCGTAGATGAAAAATGGAAGATGATTATTAGTTGGTCAGGCTTACCATTAGTTGCTCCCAACATCAACAGTCCAATTAGTTGAAGTTTTCTTGTACATTTGTAGTACTTTGTCTTTGTAAACATTTGTTGTTTAATCGGGTTTCAGTATGTATAAACTGATCATTACTTTATCTCTATGTTGTAATTTTCATATCTGCAACTGAAATGTCAATGTATATAGTGATAATTGATATAGTCAGCTTTAGACTTAATATTGAAGGGGGAACTTAAGGCTTTTTAATGCCTTATTGAAACCTGAAAAGTGATTTTCAAAATCAGCCTATGTCTGTTTCATGCTGATACATTAGTTTTAACTAGGAAGAATGTCTAAGCTGTCCATAACTGTTGGACACGTTTGAAAGAAACTGTACTGTTCATGTCTGTTGAACAATTTTGACTCAAGTAAGTGTTTTATTCTTTGTGAACATGTTTTACATTTTCTGGAATTTGTTTCCATGTCCACATTCAAGGTCTTGAACATAACGATTAATCTACAACTCAAGACATTGTGGAAAATCAAAAACTGCCAGTTCTGCCAAAGCTGTTCTGAAGCATGAAGACTGTTGGGAAATATTCTAAGTATGTCAAGCTGTTAGTTAGATTTCTCAGACTGTTAGTAGATTTTCTATGTAATTACAAAGTTCAAGCTGTTAGTTGAGTAAGTTCGAGCTGCTAGTTCAAAAGTTCAAGCTGCCAGAGTTAAAACTTCAAGCTGCTCAAAAGATAAAGATCAAGCTGCTTAACAGTTTAACAACAGAAAGTGCTGAAATTCAGGAAGTGTTTTATATTCGAAGATTCAAGCATATCTACTACCAGAGAAATCAGAGTTCCTCAAGGAAACAAATCAGAAGGCTATATATATATATATATATATATATATATATATATATATATATATATATATATATATATATAGAATAGGTTTTTCTATTGTAAGTCTGTACATGCAAATTTTGTAATTGTGTGCTTCAATTGTAATTGCTTTCTGATTAAGTTTCTCAAGCCTCTAAGGTTGTAAAACCCTAAGAACAGTCTGTGTTCTTCGTCTAATCAAACAGATTAGAGGTGATTGTAATCAGTGAGTTTGGGCAATATAAAAGATTTGATTTTCGATTATATTTATGTGTTATTTATTCTGAAAGTTTTTCTTAAAACAATTAAGTGTTATTCCACAAACTTCTTAATTGGACTTTGATTCAATACAAGGTTATTGGTTTTACACTCTGATTTATTCAAACCAGTTAATCTTAGGTAGTGATTTTTGATCCTGACAAGTGGTATCAGAGCCACAAGTTTTTTCTTTGTTTTCAAAGTCAGAAGCTTTCTTTTAAAATTTTTATTTTTCTGCAATGGAATTTGATAACAGCAGTAGTGGATCTGGGCAAGGACTCAAAGTGCCTATGCTCAAACCCACTGAGTTCGAGATGTGGAAACTCAGGATTCAATAGCACATTCAATTTATTGATTATGCCATATGGGAAGCTGTTGAATATCATCTTGTAGTTGATCCTGAACTAGATGCTGAGGGAAAGCCCATAAAAACACCTCCAAAGACTGAACTTGAAAGAAAGGCTAGAATGAATGAAGTGAAAGCTCTTACTCTCTTACAGATAGCCATTCCTAATGCTTATCAACATCAGTTTAAAAAGTTCTATACTGCTCATTCTCTTTGGATTGCTTTAGAGAAAAGATTTGCTGGCAATGCTAGCACCAAAAGGAATCAAAAAGATCTTTTAAAACAGCAGTATGAAAACTTTTCTGGTGGCAAGAATGAAAACCTTACTCAGATTTTTGACAGGTTTAATAAGCTGATAGGTGAATTGGAGAGTGCCAAAGTCAGCTTGGATCAAGATGAAGTAAACAGAAAATTCTTAGATCACTTGGTGAAGAGTGGACAGTTTATGCTGCCCAATGGAGAACCAAAGATACTCTTGATGAAATAGAGTTGGATGACCTTTACAACAGCCTGAGAGTGTTTGAAACTGAGATTGAAAATAAAAAGAAATCCTTTTCTTACAATCATAACACTGCTCTGCTGTCATCAGCATTAACTGATAAATCTAACTGTTGTGATTCCTTTTCAGGTGCTGATGGTAACTCTACTGAAGTTCATTATGAAGCTTTTTGTTGCAAGTGATGGACTGTTTGCTCTGAATGCTGAAGATTTAGAACAAATCCATCCAGATGATTTAGAAGAGATGGACTTGAAATGGCAGCATGCTATGTTGACTATGAGGGCCAAAAGATTTCTGAAAAGAACTGGCAGACCAAACTTTCAAGCCAAAGCAGAAGGCAAACCAGCATTTGATAAATCAAAAGTTGAATGCTTTAAATGCCACAAGCTTGGACACTTTGCCAGAGAATGCAGATCCCAAGGTCAACAGCCACCAAGACCCCAGCAAACTAATCAAGCTTCATCATCACAAGCTCTTGTCTCTCAAGAAGACAATGTGTTTGACTGGAGTGATCAGACAGAAGAGGAGTTTCAAAATCAAGCTCTTATGGCAGAAACATCTAATGCCACTTCCACTGAACTACCATCTAAGGTAAATGCTAAACTCTGCTCTCAAACATGCAAAAATATGGTTAAAAAGTACAGAGATCATAATGAGAGCATGTGCAAAACTCTAGCTAAGATGGTAGAAAGGAGATATGAGTACATGCAGGCTATAGAAGATCTTGAAAAATAGATCAATGACTATAAGGATAATGAGATTCAGATGGGATATGATAGAACATATCATGAGTGGGAGAAAAAGGAACTGAATAAGAAAATAGAGACCCTAAATAAGAAACTAGATGAGGCTGAACAAAAGGTGTTAGAAGCTAACAAGAAAATAGAATATGTTAATATAGATTTAGGAAGCTTCAAACTAGCAAATCAAAAGCTAGAACACCTAATGGAGGTTCAATTTAAAGATAGGGTGAAATCTCAACTCAATCCCAAAGAAGGTATAGGATACAGAGCCACTCCACCCCCATACAACAACAAATACATTCATCCCATGAGTGAAGTTGCTAATAGGCTTGTTAATGAACCATTAGATGAGACAATGACATCTATAGACCCTATCCTTGAAAACAGTCCTGAATCTAAAGAAGAACGGATTCCAAATGAAGGCTTTGAGTGTAAAGAAGTTGAGAGAGAACTCAAAACAATGAGTGCACCTATAGAAACCCCTATTTCAAGTTTCATCAAAACCCCCGGTGAGAAAGGAAAATAGAAGATGAGTGTATGCAATAATGCTCCACATGTTTCTGTACCTTCTAACTATAACGTTGCATCTTCCTCAAAAACTATTAAAAGGGGTAAGACTGTTCCAATATGCACATGCCAAAAGCATGGTGTCCAAAAGTTTCCCACTCAACAACAGGTAAGGGGAAATCAAAGGAACAAGAACCAGTTATTGTCTAACAAAACTGGTTCTCCAATCAAAACACTCAAAAGATGTTTCCATTGTGGCAGGAAAAACCATTTGGCCAGGCAATGTTTGTATAAACCATCTGTTGCAAAACAGACTGTGGTTCAAAAGCAGGCAATTCTCCAAAACTCAAAAATTTAAAGGCCAAACCACCTGTTACACCAGTTCCAAAGAAGACAGTTGACCACAGGTACTTAAAAGTCAACAAAAGACGGCCTACACACCAAAAACAAGTTTTAGCAAAATCCAAAGCAAACATTAAAAAGGTATGGTGTGTTAAAGGCAAAAACACAGATCAAACTGCTGATGCAAGTGTTGAGACTGTTAAATCTAAAGTTGTAACTGGTAGTGCAAATTCTGAAGCTGTTAGCACTAAAAACCCAGTTCAAACTGCTAAGTCTAAAACTGGAACTGGTAGTGGATCTTCTGAGACTGTTAATAAAAAGATAGGAAAGAACACTTGGATACCTCATGTCATAACAAAATATTCTTCACAAATCCACCAGCGGATCTCACTAAGTATAAAAAGACACAAACAGTGTTTAGTTATGTCAATGCACAAGGACAACCCAAAACCAATTTGGTTTGGGTTTACTCCACTACTAACTAAGGTTTTGTGCAGGGCACCCACTGGACCCAACATAAAACAAGATGGCATATGGATAGTGGATGCTCTAGGCACATGACAGGCAATACTGAATGCTTGTCAAATTTCAAAGGCTTTGAAGGAGGATTTGTTGCATTTGGTGGAAATTCCAAAGGAGGTAAGGTAACAGGTAAGGGTACTGTCAAAGCAGGCAATATGATCTTCAATGATGTTTTGTATGTTGAACAGCTGAAGTATAATTTACTAAGTGTGTCTCAAATATGTGATAAACAAAATATTGTTCTATTCACAGACTCTGAGTGTATTGTCCTTTCAAAAGATTTCAAAATCCCTGAACATCTTGTTTTACTTAGAACACCAAGGAAGGACAATGTCTACTATTTGGACACAGATCTTTTATCAAAATCAAATACTTTAAGCTGTTTGATATCCAAAGCATCATCTAATGAGTCTGCTCTTTGGCACAGAAGGATGTGGCACATGAACTTCAAATCTATGAATGTTTTAGTCAAAATGAATTTGGTAAGAGATTTACCACAAAAGGAGTTCATATGTGATGATTATTGTGTAGCATGCCTCAAAGGCAAGCAACACAAAACTTCTCATAAGGCCAAAGAAGTAAATTCAATCTCATCTGCTCTTCATCTTATTCATATATATGTATCTCTTTGGTCCAACATTTGTTTTGAATTTGATTAAAAGAGCTTACTGTTTAGTCATTGTTGATGATTTCACCAGGTTTACATGGGTATACTTTCTTAGGACTAAGGATGAAACTGTTGAGCTAGTCAAATCCTTTATCCTTAAGATAGAAAATCAATCAAACATAAAAGTTAAGGTGATCAGGTCAGACAATGGAACTTAGTTTAAAAATCATATCCTAAACAGTTTCTGTGAGTCTAAAGGTATTGCAAGGCAATATAGTGCACCCAGAACACCACAACAAAATGGTGTAGCTGAAAGGAAGAATAGAACTTTAATAGAGGCTGCTAGAACAATGCTAGCTGATTCCAAACTGCCAATGACCTTTTGGGCAGAGCCAGTCAATACAACTTGTTATGTGCTGAATAGGGTTCAAATTGTCCAGTCACAAGGGAAAACTCCATATGAGTTATTCCATCAAAGAGTTCCCTTAGTAGCCTTTCTAAAATGTTTTGGTTGTTCATGCACTATTCTGCACACTAAAACTCACTTAGGAAAGTTTGAAAGTAAAGCTGAAGAAGGTTTCTTTGTAGGTTACTCTATTCAAAGCAAAGCCTATAGAGTATATATAACAGTGTGTCTAAAACCATTGAAGAAAGTGCTAATGTTGAGTTTAATGAAAACACTGCTAATGTCAAAGGCACTGGTCCTGATTGGTTGTTTGATTTAGATTCACTAACAAATTCTCTGAGCTTTGTTGAGTATACTGCAGGAACTGATGAAGACAGTATTGAAGCTGCCAACACAAATTCTCATGCTGGTCACACAAACATTCAAGCTGTTGGCACAAAGTTTCAAACTGTTGAAGATTCTGATAAATGGGATGAGTATACTGTACTACAACTTCTATCTTGTGACCCACCAGGGGAACTGGATGCTCAACATAATACAAATCTAGATTATGAAGTGCCAATCCCAAGTCCTGAAGTAACAGCTCCATCCAATAGGGAAACAGTCCCATCTTCTCATCAAGCTGTTCCTGGAGCAGAATCATCAAGTGGCACTGAAGGTGATGATACAAATTTAGGAACATCATTTCAGACAGAAAGAGAACCCACACTCAGGGTTCATAAGTATCATCCTCTCAATCAGATAATGGGAGACCCACACACACCTGTACAAACAAGGACAATGGTTCACAAGGACTCCACTGATGCTGAATCATCAGTTCCTGAATTTAGTCTAGCTGCCTTTGAACATGCATGCTTCATGTCCCAATTAGAACCAAAGAAGGCATCTGAGGCTCTGAAAGATCCATCTTGGATTGAGGCAACGCAAGAAGAACTTTTGCAATTCAAGATTCAGAATGTATGGACTCTAGTTGAATTGCCTAAAGGAAAGAGAGCAATTGGTACAAGATGGGTTTTCAGAAACAAGAAGGATGAGAGAAGTGTAGTAATAAAAAACAAAGCAAGATTGGTAGCATAAGGATACAATCAAGAAGAAGGAATAGATTATGATGATGTCTATGCCCCAGTAGCAAGGATAGAAGCCATCAGACTGTTCCTAGCTTATGCCATCTTCAAAGGTTTCAAAGTGTACCAAATGGATGTGAAATCTGCATTCCTGTATGTTACAATCGAAGAAGAGGTTTATGTGTGTCAACCCCCTGGATTTGAGGACAATAAGTATTCAGACAGAGTCTACAAATTAGACAAAGCCCTCTATGGACTCCACCAAGCCCCAAGAGCATGGTATGACACTTTGTTATCATACCTTCTGCAAAATGGATTCAAGAGAGGTACTCTGGACAAGAAATTGTTCACAAAGTCCATCAAATCAGAGATTTTGCTTGCTCAGATCTATGTTGGTGATATCATTTTTGGGTAAACAAATGACATTCTGTGCAAAGAGTTTGAAACCTTGATGCACAAAAAGTTTCAAATGAGTTCAATGGGAGAACTCACCTTCTTTCTAGGATTGCAGGTCAAGCAGAAGCCCACAGGACTATTTATAAGTGTTAGGCACAAAAAGGCCTCAGTCAAACCTGTTCTACATCTGAGGGGGAGATTTATAATCAAACCTGTTGATGCATTTGAAGGTTGAATTTTAAGGCCTGTTATATGCCTTATTGAAACCTGAAAATGATTTGCAATATCAGTCTAAAGCTGTTCTATATGTTGCATGTGTTGCAACTTAGACAGTTTGTCCAAGCTGCTCTGTCTGCTGAACAGGCTGGACATAAACTGTCTACGCTGCTCTACACTGTTGAGCAGCTTGGGCATTTTTTAAAGTGTTCTGTTCTTTGTGAACAGAACCTGTTCTTTGTGAACAGGCTAAACACTTTATGGAATATGTTTCCAAGTCATCATGTATTGTTTTTGACTACAAGATCAGTTTACAAAGTCGAAGACAAAGTGGAAAACAGAACTGCTCAGCCTGCCCACGCTGTTCTGTAACATGAAGACAAAAGGTTATTTGAAAAAGGGTGACAGACCTTTTTCTTATATCAAAATAGGCCTTTACAAGGAAGAAAGACGCAAAGTTGACATTCCTAAATTAGTTAAAGGCAATGCAACAGTAGAAAAAGTAAAAAGACAAAAGTTCTGCACATGTGAAGACAAGTCTGCTTTTCAGAAAAGTGCAGAAAAGGTTATGTTGTCTTTTCAACAAGACTTCTCTTTTTCATTCCGTCCAATGAAGATGTTTCTCTTAGATCCTCTGAATGAGTATAAAAGGAAGCTTCTAAGGACAGAAAGAAGTGTGAAGAAAGCTAAGTGCTGAAACCCAAGAGTGAACGTGCAAGTGTGATTTTCATGCATGCAAACCTTCTGTGTAAACCATCATCTGTGTGTATAAGCTGTTTTACATAAGCCGTTCCTTTAAGTCTTGCAAACACAGTGAGTGCTTCTTAGTGAGTGTATTCATTGTATACTAGTTTGAGTCTGTCTTAGACTAGTAAGCATACTGTTGTATCTGTCATCTCAGCTTGAACTATTCCGCATTCAAGCTTGTTTGTAATTAATAAAATTGTTGATAATACATACAAACATTGAGAAAAAAGTGTCTAGTTTTTAAATTGCTGTATTCACCCTCCCTCTACAGCTTATAACTATATACTTTGGGAACCTCTCGGGACCTACAACTGGTATCAGAGCAGTTTAGAGTGTGTGTCATTCTAGATCTCTCATTCTCCCAAGTTTCCATGGACAACAGTGCTGCAAATTCTTCTTACTATGACAATGGCGCTATGGGCAAACCTCCTCCCAATTTATCATCAAAAACTTCTCTGTTGGAAGTGCAGAATGATGCTTCTATTTAAGAATCTGGATGTCAACTGCCAGAGATAGTGATGGAGGGTCCCTATGTGCAAACCTCTGTTACTACCATAACTCCGCGGTTGAAGGAGCTGCCCTGAAATCAGACCTTTGAGAAAGCTAAAGCTCATGTCTGATGAAGACAAGAGATTGGTGGCTCTGGATGCAAGGCCAAAACAACCTGGTCATTTCTGCTCCCTGATGATGTGTTCAAGCAGGTTGAGAAAATGAAACAGCAAAGGAGATGTGGGGATACTTTGTGTACCGTCATGATGACCCACAATCACACTGGACAACAGGATCAACAATCTTGTTAGACATATGACTCTCTTTGCTAAACCAAAGGAGACTCTCACTGAAACCTACAACCAGGTTACTGCTCTAGTGAATGATCTCAAGCTGTTGGGATCACCAAGGACAGTCTTACCCTGTGAATAAATTTGCGACATTTTACCGGAAGTGGAACTACTTTTCAACAATCCTAAGGAACTCAGGTACTATCAGAAGTATGGATCTGGTCAATCTGATGGATCCACTGAATATGAACAGTCAAGGAAACAAAAGAAATGCCTTGGAAATGTCCCAGAAGAGGTGCAGCCTGTTGTGGCTAATGTGAGACACGTAAATCAGGTGAGTGATGTTGTTCATTCAACCTGATCAACAGGATGATGAAAAGGAGGAGGTGTCAGACGAAGAAGATGCTGCAGATCTTGCTACAAGATGATGAGCAAATGAAGCCATGCTTGTCAAAAGGTTCAACAAGAAAAGGTTTTGGAAGAAACATGCTGTAGAGGAGGTTCAAGTGCGTGCAAAAGAAGGCATTTGACAATCCAAAGCTGAGTGCTTCAGTGTGGCAAAACTGGTCACATAGCTGCTGACTGTGTGTCAAAAGCTTTGGTCAGTCATCCAAACCAACAAGACTAACAAGGATGATGGCTATAGGGTTAAGTACCTTATGCCATGGCTAAGCTGAGGAAATGGAAAACTACAGTGTTCCAATCGCCAAAAGGGACTTATGGCAAGACATGTGACTGGGAGAATCTGATCATCATCTGTGAGAAGAATAATCAATGTCTGATGGCCAACCTGATGTCCCATCAACAAAGCAGTTTCAAACAGGATATGGCTGAAGCTGAAGCCATCAGCAGCTTAGAGAATGGAATCCCTACTATGATGTTAGGTGTACAAATTTTATGGCTTACATTCTGAGAAAAAGTTAAAGTGTTTGATATGCTTGTTGTCTCACGCTGCTGTTGAGAAGCATGATGATTTACAATATCTGATCTCTAAGCTTAAGTAGGCTGATCTTAAAACTAAATCCAGTAAACTGACAGTTTCCATAAGTTGGAAACGGCTTGATGAATTAAACACATCAACTCTATTTTACTGGAAGAAAAGAGAGAAACAGATAAAAAAGCATGCCAAGCTCAAAGATAGTTGACTCTTGGTGCCAAATCGCACAAAAGTCACCATTGTAAAGTGCACAGATCCTGGCACAAATGCCAAGCCTATCTTGGAGGGGATCTTGACACAGCAGCTTCCATTGTTTGAGATAAGTAATCTGAAAGAAGTTTATCCACTCTTGGGATGTCAAATACATTCATTCAAAAGTGAATGGTAAACTAATCTCAACAAACAGGTTTGTCAGGCCTTCGAAATCTGACAGCATTGTGTGAAACTCAGCTCAAAAGCATGGTTGGAGTTTTTGTTCTCCAATCAGCCTGCTGGAAGTGCTCTGCTAGCTCAACTAAGCAACAAAAAGGAAAACATGTTCAACTGAAGCTGTGGATGCTAACTGTTGACAAAACAGGTTTCGAGTCCAAAGCTGATGGTAAAAAGCGTGTTAATCCTTTGATGCTAATACTTGAAACAATTTTCAAAAGTAAGCAGCCTGTTTTCAACAAGGTGAAGTCTCATGTTGAAAAACAAACTGCTGTGATTTATCAAATAAGTTTTTCAAATCATAGTGGTAAATTGGTTTTAAATGAAAATAAGTTTTTCAAAACCAGACACAGTGAGTATGCTGATAGGCAGCATAAATCACAATCCAGTAGGGGCAAAGGCAAAGCCATTGCTCAAACTGAGACAACTTGGAATAAGTGTTTCCCAACATGTGGAAGCTCAAAAGCTAATCAAGCTTCCTGTCTTTGACATCTGTCCTCCCAAAAAGAGGAAAGAAGAGACAGTCAAAGCTGTGGCTAAACCTGCTGAAAGAATGCTAAACCTGCTGAAAGAATCCACACAAGCTGTTGATTCAACAAAGAATGCTAAACCTGCTGAAAGAATCAACAAAAATAGCTCAGAATGTGTTTCTGAATGATCTTTTTCCAAAAATACTAAAAAGGAGAAATGTTACAAATGTGGGAAGAAGACACATCTGGCCAAGGACTGTCCTGAATCTGAGGACATGAGGCCTGTTAACTCTGTTGTTTCTCTCACAGCTGTCACAGGCAGTGTTGGAAATGGCACAGTTACGAGAATGGTATTCAAGCTGATACTATTCAGATAGGGATAATTAGTGTGGATATTTCAAATCCATCACCAAATGTTGATGAAGTAGGAGAACTCATCTCTGTGATGAGTTCCCCTAAAAATGACTATATTCTCTTATCACTCTGCAGGAAAACAACCTTCCCAGTTTGGTACTTGGATAGTGGCTGCTCAGGGCACATGACAGGTTGGTAAAGAATTGCTGAGTGAACCAGGCCTGAAAAAGGGCCAAAAGTCACCTTTGGTGACATGTACAGGGATCCACTGAGGGATATGGAACTCTTAAAGCTGGTGCTGCAGTGTTCAAAAGAGTAGCCTATGTGGTTGGGCTAAAACATAACCTTGTTAGCATAAGCCAACTATGTGATGCTGGCTACAAGGTTAACTTTGATGAGCACCTGGGTTACATATTGGATTCCCAGGCAAAATTTGTGCTATGGTGCTCAACGAAAGAAAGGTGTATATGTTGTGGATATGCATTCTGCTGACCCCACAACTGAACCGTTTTCTCACAAGAACAAACTGAGCTAAACTGGCTATGGCACAGAAGACTGTCACATCTGGAACTTCAAGAACATCACAAACTCTGTAAGAAAGATGGTGACAGGTTTATCCTCTAGACTTTTGCTAAGGATAGATTATGCACAGCTTGTAGAAAAGGCAAGCAGAGAAAAACATCTTTTAAATCCAAACAAAGTTCTCTATTGATACCACTCGTCTTAATCCATATGGACTGTTGTGACCTGTAATGCCCAAGTCAAGGAGGAAGAAATACACTCTTGTAATGGTTGATGAGTTCTCCAGGTACACAGGGTGATCTTCTGAAGAGCAAAATGAGAGGCTGCTAGAGAATTATTGGATTTGTCAAAAAGATGGAAATGCTGAACTCTGCCCAGTAAAGCAGCTTAGAAGTGATCATGGTACTGAATCAGAACAGTACTCTTGAAGACTTCTGATGAAAGGGATCACTCAAAACTTTCGGAGCAGTAAGAACCCTCAACAAAAGGAGTTGCTGAAAGGAAGAAACCGAATTCTCATTGAAGCTGCCAGAACCATGCTTGGTGCATCAGGTTTACCTTCACATTTTAGGCTGAAGCTGTTAACACTGCCGCTGTCCCCCAAAACCAGATCCTTATGGGAAAGGTTCAACAAGACTCCCTATGAGCTGCTAAAGGGAGAAAAGCCAAATGTCAGTATTTCCATGTGTTTGATGTCCCTGTTTCATTCTGAATCAAAGGGACCAGCTGTCGAAATTGAACCTAAAGCTGATGAAGGTGTGTTTGTTGGCTACTCTGCTATTCCAAAGCCACGGATATACAACAACAAAAGAAGGGTGATAGATGAATCTATAATTCACCTTTGAAGAGGTCCAAGAATTGCCTCACAACAAAGCTGTTCCTGAATCAAGTTTCAGGAGAATTTAACTTTGATGATCGATGCATTCAATCAATGAAGAGGACTCAAAGCTGCCACTAACCCGTGGGAACTGTTAATCAAGATGGACTATGATGATGATTATTCAATACACCCGTGTGTGAATAAATGTACTGACATCTCTCGC
>JAANYP010000794.1:20016-54915 GCA_020465985.1 Centrapalus pauciflorus
TCTCGCTCCACCATCCTTGCTGCTTCCACTATGCTGAGATACGTTTTGAACTTTATGCTACTCATTTGTCTTCTATATGTTGGATTCAGACCCAATCTGAATCGGTTTATCTTACGCTCTTCCGTTGCTACTTGATATGACGAGTAGCCGCAAAGTCTCGAGAACTCATGCTCGTATTCATCAACGGTCTTAGTTCCTTGTTTCAATTGCATCAACTGCATCTCGAGTTCGTCTTGTTTATCCGTTGGACAGTATTTGGCGTTGAACATCTCTAAGAACTGCTCCCAATTCAATGTCGTAGTTGTTTCCTCACCATAGATGCTTCTTTGTGTTTTCCACCAGGCTCTAGCAGCTCCAACGAATAGTGCTGTAGCAAACTTAACTCTATTGCTGTCCAGACATTCTGAGATACTGAAGATTTCTTCAGTATGACTTACCCAATCTAACGCTTGTATTGGATCTACTGTGCCTTCAAACGTTAAGGCACCACTCGCTTTGAAATCTTTAAATCTACAGCCTTTTGGCTGCACAACTCGCTTATTGACGTGCTGTTAGATTAATTATTTCGATCCTAGGAGTTATTTTGTAATATTTATTAACATTGTAATGTGTCTTGTATTTATTTCTATGTAATTTCTTTCTTATGTAATAGTGTAGGGGCCATTATTGCCAAGTCTTGTAAGTTAATTAAATGAGCCTATAAAGGCTCCTAGGGTTGCTTTTTGAATATATACGGTTGACCTACATTTGAATCTTCTCTTGGAGCC
Source organism: Centrapalus pauciflorus (assembly GCA_020465985.1). NCBI lineage: Eukaryota > Viridiplantae > Streptophyta > Magnoliopsida > Asterales > Asteraceae > Centrapalus > Centrapalus pauciflorus. The sequence continues at coordinate 20,784 of JAANYP010000794.1, forward strand.
GCCACTGTTCTTCCATATTCACTAACATTCATATTGTCTTCTTTCTTATTAAAAACACATTTATTGAGCTTGTTTCTTCATGTGTTTGATGAGAAAAACGTCAAGGTGCTGAATATATACGGGATTGAATATTAACAATTGGTATCAGAGCTCAGAGGGGTGGATTTCAACTGATTATTTACGGAATCTGCTGGGTTGTGCATGTTCTTCGAAGTTCTTCAATATTCAACCGGTTAGATCTTCATTTTCCAGGGTTTTTCGAGTTTCTTCTGTTATAATGGTTCTATAAACATCACATTATCATTATATACTGATTTTAAACTCATTTACTTCCATATCTGTGTTAAAATCATCAAGAATCGACCATTTTGAAGCTTGAAAATATGGGTTTTTTTTTTAAGTGGGTTTTTCATGTGTTCATGCTAGTTTTAAGTGTTTTCTAGGTTGTTTTAAACCACCAAAAGTGTTTAAAATAGTTTATAAATCATTTACAACTGTTTTTTAGGCATCAAAACTGATAAAAATCGATTTTTGTCTATTCTGCCTTAGAAAATCGTAAAAACCTGCTGTATTTCGGATTATATACTGTAGCATTTCGGACCATATAGGCACCAAATTCGGACCCCTCAATCATCCTAATTCGGACATCACTTAGGTGTATTTCGGACTCCCTCTAAGCCAATTTCGGACCCTAATTCGGTCCTATTCCGAACTTCGGACCATCCGAAGTTCAGGAAAGGCTTTCCATATTTTTTACATATTGGGACTTGTTCTTAAATTTTCTAATTTCGGACCCCACCATTTCGGACCATCCGAATTCGGTCCTCTGTCCCTATTTCGGAATCATCAAATTTCGGCCATTTCACTGTTCATTCGAATTCGGTTCATCCGAATTCGGTCCTTAGGTCCATCCGAACTTCGGTCATCCGAATTTTATACCCTAAGTACAACTGTTCATCCGAATTTGGACCCTCATCCGAATTAGGTCCATCATCCGGATTACTGTTCATCCGAAATTACTCATCCGAAGTCTAGCCTTTCAAAATCAACCGAAATCACTCCATCCGAATTCGACCCATCCGAATTCGGTTGCTCCATCCGAATTACTATTCATCCGAACTCATCACCCGAATTCAGAACACTCTGTTTTCAGTCCAACCCATCTGTACTCAGTTTCCACCTCTAAGATCTCCACATTCTCAATCAGCACCAATACTCATAATGTCTCGTGAAGCTCTTGTTCTCGGATCTGAGAACAGACCACCTGTTCTCTATCCTGATGAGTACGAACAATGGAAAGCCCGGTTCCTGAAATTCGTCGGAATGCAACCTCTCGGGAATATGATGCTTCAATCAATATCCGAAGGGCCCGTCATCTACTACAGAGAAATTGCTGCCAGACCCGAGGCTGATCCTCCTGTCCTAGACTCCAAAGTCGAAAGAGAGCCGGCAAATGACGCCGAAAGGGATCGCCAGCATGCTGATAAGAGGGCAGAATATCTGATCTATCAAGCCCTCCCCACTGATATTCTGGTAGGTGTAGACAGTAAAATGTCTGCAAAGGAAATGTGGGACGAGCTGGAAATCCAAATGCTGGGGGCAGATCTTGATGACCGTGCCAAAATTGAAGAGGCAAAGGCAAAGTTTTCAGAATTCCGCGCCAAAGACGGGGAATCTCTGCAATCCACGTTTACCAGGTTTTGTGCAGTCCTTAATGAATTGAATAAACTGCACATCAAAAAGGATCGGGATGACATAAACATCCAATTCTTTGCCGCCTTAGCCCCCGAGTGGCAGCTTGCATGTAGGGCAACAAAGAGAGTCTTGAACATCCCTGAGGTATCTATAAATGTCGTCTTTAAGGAGCTTAAGAAATATCAAGGCGATGTGGATCAACAGAAGCTGATGGCAACTCAATTGGCCTCACTATTGCTATCAGCCAACACAGGGTTGAAACCAAATGATTCCCTAGCCTTGATCACAAACACGCAGATTCCGACACCATCTTTTGCTCCCGGGTCTTCATCATCTCAGTACAGGTATGCTTCCCCTCCGCGTGAGGTCTATGATGAGGAGGAAGCCACGATACAAGAACAGATTGCCTTGTGGACCAACCGTCTCCAACAACGACGGTTCTCCAACAAGACCAACAACCAACTCCGATATGACACCGGTCCTCGGAGGTACTCTGATGATAGAAGGGATGACAGACGCGATGACTATCGCAGGGACGACTACCGCAGACATGATAGAGACGATCGCCGGTATGATGATAGACGCGACTATCGCGATGATCGCCGTTATGACAGGCGTGACGAAAGGCGAGATGACAGGAGAGAGGAAAGGAGAGAGGACAGGCGGGACGATCGTAGGGATGATCGTCGGGATGACCGCCGGGAAAGGAGGCGTGATGACAGCCGTGAGCACCGCCGGGCCGAAAAGAGGCCGGCGGAAAGAAGAGAGGAGAAGCCAAGAGCAGACGAGCCAAAGGCTACTGATGAACGTCTCTGCTACAAATGTGGCAAACCGGGCCACTTTGCTAGGGAATGCAAGAACAATTTTGAGAGAGACGTTGCATATTACGAAAGAAAGCTCGAGGCTGCAAAGACGAAGTCGGATGCATTGGCCCTCGTCGCCCAGGAGGATTACTGGGATGCTGAAGATTCTGACGACGAGGATGACAATGGCAAAAATTGCTATATGGTTGATCGTCAGGGGTTGGAGATTTGTGCTGCTGTTACTGCTGCAAATTCAGACACTGCTGCTGAGGGGAAGACATTGAAACATCCACCAGCATGTCTGATGGCTACAACCGACGATCCCGAATGCTCCACATCCGGCTCAGAGTCCAGCGAGGTATATTCCTATTACATTCCTGCACATGTAAATAAATTATTTGTAGATAATGAATGTACACTACACACACAAATATTTGATCTACAAGATAGATTAAAAGCTGAAACTGCAAAGTGTGTACAGGCTGAACATCAAGCTCATATTCTGAAAGAATCATCTGAATTATATCATGCAAAATGGTTAACTAATCATAATGTTATAAAACAGATGTTGATAGAAAAAGTAGATGTTCAGGATAGGAATATATACCTTGAATCTTGCATGGAAACACTTTCAAAAGAAAAACTCTCTTTAAAAGAAGAAATTTCTGTTCTTACAAAACAATTAGATGTGGTAAATATGGAAAATATAGACAGTTTAGAAAAATACAATATGATTGAAGAAGAAAGGATAAGTTTGTACGCAAGAATAAAGACCCTTGACGATGCATTTTTGAAAAGGGGTCAAACAGAACAAACTATCCATTTAAATCAGCCCAAAGAAACTAGGTTTTACCATTCTAAACAGGTAATTGTTTTTAAAAATCCTAAATATTTGTAAAAATCACAAAATGTCTTACCTGTATTTTATTACATGAATTATATGGGAGCCGTTATTAAATCTTTCTTTTTTGAGTCATCAAAAGAAGTTTTAAACCAAGAAAATGAGAAACGTATTGCGCGTAAAGATAAAGAAATTTCTTTTCATTATGAAGAACTTAACGAGAGTTATTCTTCTAGAGTACCCACTTTAGAGGAAGATCTCTCGTCAACTTATTCAGAAACTGAATTGAACACTGAAACTAAAAAATCAAATCCTCAACTTTATATTCCTGCAAAAGTTCTTCAACAACAAATCATTGTTTTAGAAAAGGAATTGAAGTCGTCTCAAGAAAAAGCACTTGATCTTCAAGATGCTCTTTTTAAGAGAGAAGAAGAATTGATAAATCAATCTTTTCAACAAACTGTGGAAGTCACTGTCTACAGAGAAAATTTTGAAATAGTTTCACAACGATTTAAAGATCTTTCAAAACAACAAACACTTTCTCATTCTCTAAAAATTCCATGTATGTCATCAGATAAAGGTAAGGCTACAGCTGAAACTTCTTCTATCTTTGTCAAAGGTGAGTGCACAAATGCTTTCAAGAATGAGGTTTCTAAAAAGACTCAGATAAAATCCAAGTCTTTTAAGAACCCCACTCACCTCCAAAAAGAAAAGTCTGTCAAGTCTAAATCTTCCATGCTTACTGACTCTAATCGTTTTGTTCCTACAGATCATATAAGGAGAGTCCCAAAAACCACCATGCAGGATTTTTCAAGTTTTTTTGTGAAGAAGGCTTTAATGCCATGTGAATTTGTTTCTAGAGATAGGATGTCTGTAATCTCTAAAGACAATTTGTGTAACCAAGTGTGTGACAATGTTTGTAATGATGTACCGAACTCTACTATTTCATTAAAGTACTCTTTCAAGGATTTGTTTAATCTATGTCCAACTAAATATAGACGACAGGTTCCTGAAATGAATGCTTTTGTGCCTTATCCTGTTAAACGTATTCGGAAAAAGAAAACTAAAAATAGTGCATCATCGGCCACAAACAAAGTTGAGACATGTCTGTTGCCAAGGCCCAAAACCAAAGCAACGGTCAAAAAGGTCTCATCAAGACAAAAACCGAAGGCAATTTCAGCGCCTAAGGTTCCAAAACCCAATAAATCCAATCTTCAATGGATTCCAAAGGGTTGTGCATCCGGACCACACACAAATGCTAGTTGGGTTTCTAAATCTGTACACGTGCCATATAAATCTGGAAATCCTAACAAAAAGGGACCCATATTGACGTGGGTACCCAAGGTTGTGTGATCTTAATGCAGATGGTTCTTGGTTACTTCTGATCAAGACCCGTGCTTCAAAGAAATGGCTTCTAGTTACCTTAGACTAGGACCTGTTCTTTTGCTTGTCGGTTGTGCTTAAACCGACACGTTTGGCTTCTGTGCACACAGCCCAGGACCCAGTCTTAACTCATCATGTTTTCTGAACATCTCGGTTCAGAACACGGTTTGATTGTGAATTAAAAATGGATGTGTTTGAATACATATAGTTTTCATTATATGAATTTATGTGTTTTTCAGGCTATGTCCATTTGGTATATGGATTCGGGTTGCTCCAAGCATATGACAGGAAGAAGAGAATTGCTGTCCAACGTTGTTGAACAGTACTGCGGAACTGTGAAATTCGGGAACAACCATCAGGCTCAAATAAAAGGATACGGGGACTTAGTTCTAAATAATCTGGTCATCAAGGACATTGACTATGTTGAAGGGTTATCTTATAATCTTTTTAGCATAGGACAGCTCTGCGACAAAGGACTAGAAGTAACATTTAGGGCTAAGAACTGCAGTGTTAAGAACATAGATGGAAAAGAAATCTTGACTGGTTCCCGAAAATCTAACCTTTACACCATTGACGTATCTAAGCTTGTGGTGAAGGATAACATTTGCCTACTATCAAAAGCCTCGTCAAAAGACTATTGGTTGTGGCATCGAAGATTATCCCATTTGAATTTTGATAACATAAACAAGCTGGCTGCGAACCAATTGGTCAAAGGACTTCCTGAGTTGCGCTACGAAAAGGACCATCTTTGCGGAGCATGTGAGAAAGGAAAAATGAAACGATCATCTCACAAACCAAAGCCCGAACCATCAACAAAAAGAGTTTTGGAGTTACTTCATATGGATTTATGCGGACCGATGAGAACTCAAAGCATAAATGGAAAACGATATGTGTTGGTTATTGTTGATGATTATTCTCGATATACCTTGGTCAGGTTCTTGCGTTCCAAGGACGAGACAGCTCAAGAAATCATTGATTTTATCAAAAGTGTCGAGACCCAACAGCAGCTGTCAGTACAATCAATCAGATCAGATAACGGCACGGAGTTCAAGAACTCGGTAGTAGAGGGCTTCCTTCGATCCATGGGGATTCAGCATCAATACTCTGCTGCTAGAACACCTCAACAAAACGGGATCGTGGAAAGGCGTAACCGTACGCTAGTAGAAGCCGCTCGTACAATGCTCACATACTCAAAGCTACCTCCGTTCTTGTGGGCCGAAGCCGTATCAACAGCATGCTATACACAGAATCGCTCCATCATTCATAAGCGCTTTAACAAAACTCCTTACCAACTCTTTTTGAATAAAGTACCAATTATCAAGTACTTACGTGTATTTGGTTGCAGGTGCTATGTGCTGAATGACAGAGACAACCTCGGGAAATTTAACGAAAAGGCGGATGAAGCGATCTTCATTGGATACTCATCCAACTCGAAGGCGTATCGCGCATTCAATACCCGAACCAGAACCGTCAACGAAAGTGTGCACGTCACATTTGATGAGTTGGCTGAACTGGCACCCGAAGTTGATCAATCAGGACCACGCATTACTCAAATGCCTGGAGACTCATCGAATAACCCCATTTCTTTTTCTTCTTCTGATTTGGTTAATTTATTTGATCCTTTTTATGTTGAATTTTTCGGTCCTAACGCTTGTGTGTCTAATGTTGTTAATAATGTAGGTAATCCTTCCAGTTCAACTGCGCCGCAAAGTTTCTCCACTCCATCTTCATCAACATATCCTCATCCATCCACATCATCCACCGACATATCCGCAGTTGACTCTACTCCTGTAATACCCTCACATATAATACCAACGATTCTTCCTTCACTTGAACACTCGGAAATTGAACCCGAACCTGTGGTACCATCATTTGAAACCATTGACCATGAATCCTCATCCATTCCCATATTAACCACAGAGGTTCCATCCCGAGCACCCCTTCCACACGAGATCAAATGGACCCGCAGTCACCCAACAGAACAAATCATTGGTGACGTAACGACAGGAGTCCAAACTCGTAGGGCATCTGCTAATGAATGTCTCTACACTTCATTCTTAAGTATGATAGAGCCCGCTCGTGTGGATGAAGCCCTGACAGATCCGGATTGGATAGTTGCAATGCAAGAGGAACTCAACCAGTTTGAACAGCTAAGAGTATGGCGGTTAGTTCCCAAGCCAAAAGACCGTACAATCATCGGAACAAAGTGGATCTTCAAGAACAAACGAGATGAAAACGACATTGTGATAAGGAACAAAGCAAGACTTGTTGCCAAAGGCTACCGACAACAAGAAGGGATAGATTATGACGAGACCTTCGCTCCCGTTGCACGGATCGAAGCAATCAGAATCTTCTTGGCGTATGCGGCACACAAAGACTTCAAAGTGTACCAAATGGACGTCAAGACTGCCTTTCTGAACGGTGAACTTAACGAGGAAGTGTATGTTGAACAACCACAAGGCTTTGTTGATGCACATAAACCTGACCATGTTTATGTGCTAGATAAGGCCCTCTATGGTTTAAAACAAGCACCTCGAGCATGGTATGATAGTCTTTCGAATTTCCTTATTTCTGCCGGTTTCTATAAAGGTGTGGTGGACACAACTCTGTTCACTAAAAGGGAAGGCCCACATATAATGCTAGTACAGATTTATGTTGACGATATTATATTTGGATCTACTGACAGTAATTTTTGTAAGGATTTTTCAGCCCTAATGGAGTCTCGGTTTGAGATGAGTATGATGGGGGAAATGAACTTTTTCCTCGGATTACAAGTCAAACAACTTGAGGATGGGATTTTTGTGAACCAGTCGAAATATACTCTTGACATTCTCAAGAAGTATAAGTTAGACTCTTGCACGAGTATCGCAACTCCCATGGCCTCCAACTGTAAGTTAGACACCGATCCTTCCGGGAAAAGTGTCGATAATACAACTTACAGAGGGATGATAGGATCCTTACTGTACTTGACTGCCAGTAGACCGGATATAGTGTTTTCAACATGTCTTTGTGCTAGATTTCAGGCCGACCCAAAAGAATCACACCTAACTGCGGTAAAACGCATTTTTCGTTATCTTAAGGGTACACCCGAACTTGGTCTATGGTATCCAAAGGGAACCGATTTCGATCTTACCGCGTTTTCAGATGCTGATTTTGCAGGTTGTAGAGTGGACAGAAAAAGCACATCGGGAGGAATACAGTTCTTAGGCGATAGACCGGTGAGTTGGTCTTCCAAAAAGCAGAATTGTGTATCCACATCCACAGCTGAGGCTGAGTATGTAGCAGCTGCAAGCTGTTGCTCTCAAGTGCTGTGGATGAGAACACAATTACGTGATTATGGGTTCTCACTCACCAATATCCCTATTTACTGTGATTCTCGAAGTGCAATTGCCATCTCTTGCAATCCCGTGCAGCACTCTCGAACAAAACACATAGATATCAGGTATCATTTTATTAAAGATCACGTTGAAAAGGGAACCATTGAGTTGTATTTTGTTGGCACGGAATACCAACTAGCGGATATATTTACTAAAGCTTTAGACGAACCTCGTTTTCGGTTTTTAGTATCTCATATCGGCATGTTGAATCCACCTTCCAATTAAATATCAGATATTGTCTTAAATAATTCTATTTCAATCTATCATGATTGAAATTCCTTTATGTTAGAAAATAACTGTTATTTAAATTTAAGGTTTATGTCACAAAATTAAACCTCATTATTTCCTTATCTGCGCATATTTTTAATAATTAATGATCCTGATAAATTGCTGTGTGATTTGTTCATCATGGAGTGGGATGCAAACAATATCCAGGTTTGTCGATATTAGTAATGCTTAAAAGAAGGGTTGTCGTGATTTAAATCTGAAAAGGAAAAAGGATCGGTATTTATTTGAGGGGGAGTAGAATTAGGATTTTAAATTTTATAATTTTTGTGTTTCTTTTTATTTCCTTTATGGTTAAATTTTTTATTTTTAGGTTAGTCATAATTTTATTTTTAGGTTAGTCATAATTTTAATTTTAGGCTAGTCTTAACTTTACTTTAATTTTAAGTTTTAAATTTAATTGGTCAGAAAATCACAAAAAGATTTTAAATTTCAAAATTATCAAAAAAAAACCAAAAAGATTTTAGGTTACTTAATTTCATTTTAACTTCAAATCTAAAGAAAATACCAAAAATATTTTAATTTTTTGTTTGGGCCAAAATTTTTTCTTTGTTTTTGCTTAATTCCACAAAAGCCCATTTTAGTTTCAAATTTATGTGTGTATGTTGAGTCTAAACCGGCGGCCCATCTTCCATTTGGGGCGCGGATCTCAGACCCGACCCATGACCCGCGCGAGTTTATATAATGGGTTGGTCAACTGGTCAACTCATCTTCCTTCACTTTCAAGATATTTCTTTCTTCTTCTCCTTCCCTCCCGTCGACACCACCGCCCCAACCCACCATTGTTACCACTTCAAGCTTTTGGAACATCATAATCTTTCGTTTTTCTTGCTTTTTCCTTCTTCGGCACTACCAGGTAACATATTTCTGTCCTTATTTCAGTCTTTAACTTCCTAGATTGCGTGTTTGATTTTCAAAGTTTTTCTAGTTTTTCAATTCGGTTTTTTTCTAGTTTTAGGTAGTTTAATGTGGTATTTCTTCTTAGTTGTAGTTAAATAAAATGTTCCTTAGGTTATTTAAGTATAGGATCTGTAATTTCATGCATTTTCAGTAGGATTTTAACTGTTCACGTTTATTTTTGCATGAACATTAACTGCACTCATGCAGTTTCGGATGTCCGAATTCGGACCACCACCCGAATTCGGATGTCCGACTTAGACTAAAGTTCGAAATTTTCAAAGTACAAAACCATAGTTCGGACCACTGTTGATCCGAATTCTGTTCACCGTTGATCCGAATTCGGACCTTCAAAGCAGGGCCAAGATTTTCAAACTTGAATTTACTCTAAGTTAGTTCACCACTGTTCATCCGAATTCGGATGATACCCGAACTCGGTTCCAATCCGAATTCTGGGTACCATCCGAACTCAGGACCATTCCATATCATTTCATGCATTTACATAAGTCATCATCCGAATTCGGATCATGTTCCATGACACATCCGAATTCGGACCACTTTCATTCATTCCATGCCTCACATTTCGGACCACATCCGAATTCGGTTCCTGTTTTCAACTCATCCGAATTCGAACCCCACTCACATCATTCATGCATCATTCCATTTCGGATTGATCCGAATTCGATGACACTGTTCATCCGAATTCGGACCATCCGAAATCCAACACTTAGGATTTTTTTATTTTTCATTTTTTTCCATTTCTGCATTTTCATATAAATTAAAAATCAAAAAAAAAAAAAATATATATATATATATATATATATATATATATATATATATATATATATATATATATATATATATATATATATATATATATATATATATATATATATAGTTCCATCCAAGTGCACCATTGATTAGAGTTAGGATCAGTGTTTGAGTGAAACGGTCTTATCTAACATCGGTCTCTTAACGATTGACTTTGGACTTTGTTAGTAGAATCTTATTCTACTAATAAAGACCCGATGATAAACAGATCAGACAATTTCTATTTCACACTCATCTAAGACTTCACATCAATGCTTTATCATATCGAGTCTTATGATTCTAACTGTGTTGCACTTTGCAGGAAAATGGACCCCACAATCGTTCTTACCATTCCCCATCCGCCAATCCCGAATAATAACGCTCAGTTACCCGAAGAAGCCATCTTGCCGAGCGCCGAGTTTGTCGAGTTTATCCCCCATAACTGGCAACTCGACGTCTCTATCCTTCCAAAAGAATCCCAAACCCTAGCATTTGACATTCTCACCCGCCATCCCATATACTATGCCCTTTCCACAGCCATCGCTGTTCCCCAGATTTACCTACAACAATTCTGGAACAGGCTACAATTCTTAACCGACCCCGAACCTCACTTCACCTCCACCATTGACTGCGTTCCAGTCAAAGTCACAACCACAGCCATTCGTCACATCCTTCGTTTTCCCATCCAAGACTACATTCCCTCCATCGACTCGTTCGATCCAAACCCATCCGTCTCAGAAGCCCTTTCTGAAATTCAAAACCTAGGGTATGACGGATCCCTTACCAAACCATCCGACTTTCGCACCAAGAACCTTCAGTCCCACTGGAGAATTCTCTTCGATGTACTCAACAAGTGCCTGACAGCCAAACATTCTGGTCATGACTCAGCATCGGCCCAGGTTTTAGCCATGTTCGCTGGCTTTGCCTACGACCGACACGTGGACTATGCGGCTTTTATCTTTGAAGAATTAAGGAGAGTCCACGTGGAAAGGAGCACGAAGAAAGGACGCAAGTATGTCCCCTATCAACGATTCCTTCAGCTCATCATACAATATGCCATGGATCAGGACGAAGACATTCATGAGCGTCCAGAAGCTGATGTCTATCCAACCGTCGCTATCCAGAAACTGAGTTTGCCAAAAGGGGCACCAACGGTACAGGTAATGAAGATTCCATTATCAACTCTGACAAGGTCGAGGGGTACAGATCGGGTAAGGGACTATATGAGAGAAAATTATCCGGATGAGTCTCAGTCTGAATCGACTGAGACTAACCAGTCCGACGGTGAGCAACATGAGAGTGAGAACGAGGGAGAAAGGATGGAAGTACAACAATCACTGGGTCATGGTGAGAGGGAGGCTGAGAGTGTAAGGGAGGGAGCCGTAGGTGAGACGGCAGAGACGGCGGATTCTGAACGAACCGTCTCTGTTGTAAGGCCAAGGGATATGCAATCTGAGGGTGAACCAAGCCCTATCAGCCGGACACCACCTCATAAGACCGTTAGTCCAGCGGTCGCCACATCCCCAACCATCCACTTGGTTTCCCCTCAAAGGGAAACCACTTCATTACACGGGGATCTTCCACATACGCCATCGCCCTCTCATTCGGAGAGTGGCGGTGTTGAAATAGGTCACACTCCTCCCCACGTGACCGAACTTCCTTCGCCCACGATTCCATCCCCACAAACAGACACTGTGCACGATGCTTTTGTGGCATCCCCAAGAGCTGCCTCCGTGGCAGCTCCCGAAACTTCCAGATCTGAGCATCCCGTAGTGGAGCCAGAGATGACGGAAGGAAGACCGGGAGTGGCTCAATCTACGCCGTCCACTTCCGGCCATCTCCCCATCAATTTGGAGATGTTAACGGCAGCCTTACGTGCTGCCGGCGTTATCACCCGGGCTGACCTTGACGCCCAAAGGGAGGCAGCCGAGGAACGACATACCGCCCTTCTTTCTCTTATAAAGGGTAAGGGTGTCGCCTCCGAAGCCGGCCCCTCACAAGGATCCCACTCAGTCCAACTACAAATGGCGGAGCTCTCTGACAAACTGGACGCACTCAATCGCCTAATCCTTCAGGTCCAGGAGCAGCTAAATTCCAGGATGGATCGCCTCGAGTCGGCAGTTATTGATCTCCAATGCCGCGCTCAGGCCGAAACCCTCAAAAGAAAACATGACGACCAGGACGACCCTGATCGTCATGAGGGGGAGAAGCGCAGAAAAGTACAATTTGAGGAGCCCATGCTGGGTACAGGGGGAGCAGAGACCGCCGAGGGGTCTGAATTTCAGGGGTCGGGGGAAAAGTCACAGGAAGCTCAGGAGTACATGCTAATTGAAGACGAGCCGATGGTCGAGGGTCCAGCTCCACTGGATCCAATGACAGCCATGGTAGAATTTGAGGAGCCACACGAGAAGGTTGAAATCATATTAGTTTCTGATTCAGATTCTGATACCGAGGACAACCAACCACTTTTAACTCCTAAGCCTGAACCTGACTCTCCAACCAAAAATTCCTCATCCTCTTCCTTCGATTTCCTGAATTCACCACCCAGAGCCCAACAGAAAGACATACTCTCATCCATCCAAGCTCCCCCATCACTAAAAGAATCCCACATTACAGTCAGCCCACCAAGATCCCCAAGCCCTCCACCAGTCCAACAAACCCAACGCTCAGGTCCCTCCCAAACAAAAAGGGTTGACTGCTTCGATGAAACTCCCGAGGGTCCTGGAGTGCACAGAAAAGACGACCTATTCTGGGTAGACCACTACACGAAAGGAAAAGTTCACACACTGCCGCAGAGCGAAAAAGATCAAATGCGTCAAGAACGGCGGGGGACTATCATAAAGCTTCTTGAAGCTAAAAAGGACGAAATCGAAGAACCCCCCGTTCAAGGCCTGAAAGAATTCCTGCAGAACTTTCCCCCGGAGCAATTTCAGAATCCATATCTAGAAGAAAGATTCAAGATGGTATTCAGAAAGAAACCTGGAGCCTTCAGCAGACGCCTACTCATGGAACTTACAAATGTCTCCAAAGCTGAACAGGCCGAATACTACCAATTAATGCTCCGGGAACAAAGGTCTAAGGTGTCAAAGTCAAAGATTAAAAAACTCAAATCAATTACCATGTGCAAAAGAGCCAAAGTATTCTATCCCTCCTATCAAGTGGAAAGAGAAGATGGTACGGGAGATGACATCTTTGAGTATGACCTTGACTACATAAGAGCGGATGACGTTGAGTTCCTTCACAACAATCTGAAAAATCGAATCAGAAAACGTCTATCCCACATGACAGCTGTAGGTGCCTTAGTTCGAAGCATGAATCGCCGATCGATTATAATGTGCTTAAGAGATTTTCAGATGGCGATCGAGAGTGCTATGGTTAAGGTGGGCCTACGAGCACCAGAACAAGATAGTTTTCTTTTAGCCCACCACCCGGCCTACAGAGTTATACTTAAAGGAGATCCGGGTGTTATTTTTGTGAATCACAAGGGCTACAAAAGGTATATGCGCTTTGAGGACCTACCTTGCTATTCCGATGGTACACTTCGACTGGTTCGAGCTGCTCTCACAAAGAAAGTACAAGATTATGATGCTCAACCAGATCCTGAACAGAGATGCTCACCTACGGAGATACAAAATACACTCAGCGGCATAGACTACCTGAACGAGCGGCTACATACAAGACAAGTAACCAGACGTTTCGATGTCATACTTGGTCTTCGTGAATCAACAGATCATGCGCGAGTTCCAGGACCTCCTAAGTGATCGAAAAGGGGGAGATTGTTAGATTAATTATTTCGATCCTAGGAGTTATTTTGTAATATTTATTAACATTGTAATGTGTCTTGTATTTATTTCTATGTAATTTCTTTCTTATGTAATAGTGTAGGGGCCATTATTGCCAAGTCTTGTAAGTTAATTAAATGAGCCTATAAAGGCTCCTAGGGTTGCTTTTTGAATATATACGGTTGACCTACATTTGAATCTTCTCTTGGAGCCGCCACTGTTCTTCCATATTCACTAACATTCATATTGTCTTCTTTCTTATTAAAAACACATTTATTGAGCTTGTTTCTTCATGTGTTTGATGAGAAAAACGTCAAGGTGCTGAATATATACGGGATTGAATATTAACAGTGCATTTTCTCAAGCTGTTAATTGTTTTATAAACCTAGGTTCATGAAATTACTTGATTAATTTCAACCTAAGTTTTATTTTATTAATCATGTAATTTCATGGATAAATGGAAATGAATTGCTTATCTGTATGTAACCTAGGTTTATGAAATTACTTGATTAATTTCAACCGAAATTTTATTATTCATGTAACAACCCAGCTTTTATCTAAGTCTTTTATTTCGTCTTGATCTAAATAATGTAAATTTAATTACATTATTAATTATGCAATTTTATTAAGTTGAAGAATATTTAAATTTAATTATATTTATGTTATGAATAATTAAAGATGGTTAAATTTAAAAGATAAGTAAAATACAAAAGTTTAGTGGGTTAATTTGCAAATATGACTAAATTAATATATAAAAACCAAATTAATAAACATTAAATCATCATTTAAAAGAAATTACTCTCTCTCTCTAATATCTCTCTAAACCTTCGGATTCTGTAAAGATGTATTCCCGTAAATATTCAGCACCTTAATGATATTCTCATCATACACATGAAGAATCAAGCTCAATAAATGTGTAATAATAAAGAAGAAGACAATATGAATGTTTGGAGAGTTATGAACAGTGGCGGCTGGATAAACAATTCAAATGTCAACCGTGTACAATGAACAGTAACCCTAGGAGCCCTTTGTAGGCTCCTTTAATTATCTTTCATACATTGGCAACTTTGGCCCCTAGACTATGCATAACCATAAATTACATAGAAATAAAATATAAGACAAATTACAATGATAATAAATATTACAAAACAACTCCTAGGATCGAAATAATAAACCTAACAATCTCCCCCTTTTCGATCACTTAGGAGGTCCTGGAACTCGGGCATGGTCAGTAGATTCTCGAAGACCAAGTATGACGTCGAAGCGTCTGGTTACTTGTCTCAGATGTAGCCTTTCGTTCAGGTATTCAATGCCGCTGAGTGTATCCTGAATCTCCTATGGTGAGCATCTAAGTTCTGGATTTGGTTGAGCGTCAAAGTCTTAAACTTTCTGAGTAAGCGCTGCTCGAACCAATCTGATAGTGCCGTCGGAGTAACAAGGAAGATCCTCAAAGCGCATGAATCTTTTATGTCCTTTCTGGTTCAAGAAGATAACCCCTGGCTGTCCTCGAAGCAAAACTTTGTAAGCCGAATAGTGGTCTAGCAAAAATACATCTTGTTCAGGAGCTTTCAGACCCACTTTGACTAAGGCACTCCCAATCGCCATCTGGAAATCTCTGAGGCACATAATGATTGATCGGCGATTCATGCATCGAACCAGGGCTGCTAAGGCAGTCATATGTGTCAGACGACCCTTGACTCTATTTACCAATTTTCTGTGCAGACGCTCTACGTCGTCTATGTTTACGAAGTCAAGGTCGCTTTCATACAGTTCTTGAATAGTACCGTCTTCTCTGAGTACCTCAAAGGCTAGAGTGTAGACTCTGGCTCTCTTTTACATATGAATGTTATTGATTCTGACTATTTTGGACTTTGACCAGTATTTGCTCTTGTCTCTCGTTTCTCTTAGCATCATCTGATTGTATTCAGCTTGAACGGATCGAGAAGCATCGGTCATTACCATTAGAAGACGTCTACTGTAAGATCCCGGCTTCTTTCTGGAGACCATTTTGAACCTTTCTTCCAAGAAAGGATTTTGAAATTGATCAGCCGGGAACTTCTTCAAAAATTCTTTTAACCCATGGACCGGAGGTTCTTCTAATTCTTTAGGAGGAGCCTCAAGAAGTTTCAATACACGGTCTCTCCGGTCCTGACATAAACCTTCATTTGTTTCCGCATCCAGAGTGTGGACTTCTCCCCAGGAGTACCACTTTATCCATTCCTCGTCTGTCCTGTCATATGAAGCTGTGACTTCTTTAGTATCAAAACAGTCGACAGTTCTGGCTCCGGAAGTTTCAGCGATATGGGCGTGCGGAGCTGATTGAGTTGGATGGGTTGATTGGACTGATGGGGTACGTATAACTGGTGGAGGGAATTTAGGTGTGGGAGTGGGTTGGATTGATGGAGTTTCTGAGGGAGTGACTGAAGGTGGTTGGATGGAAGAAGATGTTTGTGATTGGGGTTCATGGGGTGGAGAATCCAAAATCTCGATTGGAATTGGAGGTGATTTTTGTGGAGATTGGGGTTCAGGTTTTGGTGTGAGAAATGTATAGTCGGTATCAGTATCAGAATCTGAGTCAGACACTAATATGATTTCGACTTTTTCATATTTAGGCTCATATGTCACCATTGCTGACATGGGGTCTAACGGAGCTGGGCCCTCAATTTGTAGAGGTTCATAATCTATCATCATTGCTTCCGTAGCCTCATAAGTCTGATCCCCGGACCCAGACCCTCGAATTTCTGTGGCTTCAGCCTCTGCTCCCCCTAGAATAATCATCGAGCCCTCATGATGAACCTTTTGACGTTTCTCCCCATCATGACGATCAGGGTCGTCCTGGTCGTCATGTTTTCTTTTAAGGGCCTCGGCCTGAGTGCGGCACTGAAGGTCTATGACCGCCGACTCGAGGCGATCCATTCGCGAATTGAGCTGCTCTTGGACTTGAAGAATTAATCGGTTAAGTGCATCAATCTTGTCCAAGAGCTCGGCTATCTGAAGTTGGACTGAATGGGAACCTGGTGAGGGGCCAGCTTCGGAGGCGACACCCTTACCCTTGATAAGAGAAAGAAGGGCGGTGTGACGGTCCTCTGCGGCCTCCCTTTGGGCGTCCAGGTCAGCCCGGGTAATAACTCCGGCAGCACGTAATGCTGCCGTTAGCATCTCCAGATTGATGGGGAGATGGCCGGAAATGGACGGCGTTGATTGAGCCACTCCCGGTCTTCCTTCCGTCATCTCTGGGTCCACTACGGGACGCTCAGATCCGGAAGTTTGTTGAGCTGCCACGGAGGCAGCTCTTGGGGATGCCACAAAGGCATCGTGCGAGGTGTGAATTTGTGGGGATGGAATCGTGGATGAAGGAAGGTCGGTCACGTGGGGAGGAGTGTGACTTCTTTCAACACCGCCGCTCTTCGAATGAGAGGGCGATGGAGTGTGTGGAAGATCCCCGTGGAATGAAGTGGTTTCCCTTTGAGGGGAAACCAAGTGGATGGTGGGGGTTGTTTCGACCGCTGGACTAACGATCTTTTGAAAGGGAGTCCGGCTAACAGGGCTTGGTTCACCCTCAGACTGTATTTCCCTCGCTCTTACAACAGAGACGGTTCTTTCGGAATCCGTCGTCTCTGCCGTCTCACCTACAGCTCCCTCCCTTACAATCTCAACCTCCCGCTCACCGAAACCCATAGTCTGTTGAACATCCATCCCGTCTCCCTCATGCTCACTCTCTCGTTGCTCACCTTCGGACTGGTTAGTCTCAGTCGATTCCGGCTGAGACTCATCCGGATAATTCTCTCTTATATATGCCCTTACCCGCTCTGTGCCCCTCGACCTCGTTAGAGTAGAAAGAGGAATTTTCATCACCTGTACCGTCGGGGCCCCCTTTGGCAGAGTTAACTTTTGGATTGCCACTGTGGGGTAGACATCAGCCTCCGGACGTTCATGGATGTCATCGTCTTGATCCATTGCGTATTGGATGATGAGTTGAAGGAATCTTTGATAGGGAACATACTTGCGGCCTTTCTTGGTGCTTCTTTCGACATGGACTCTTCGTAATTCTTCAAAAATGAAAGCGACATAGTCCACGTGTCGGTCGAAGGCAAAGCCGGTGAACATGGCTAATACCTTGGCCGACGCCGAGTCATGGCCTGAATGCTTGGCTGTGAGGCATTTGTTAAGCACATCGAAGAGAATCCGCCAATGGGACTGAAGGTTTTTCGTGCGGAAGTCTGATGGTTTTGTAAGAGGGCCGTCATACCCTAGAGTTTGTATCTCAGATAGGGCTTCAGATACGGATGGGTTTGGGTCGAATGAATCAAGGGTGGGAAGGTAGTCTTCTATGGGTAGACGAAGAATGTGGCGGATGGCTGCGGTGGTGATTTTGACTGGAACGCAGTCAATGGTGGAGGTGAAGTGAGGTTCGGGGTCGGTTATATATTGGAGCCTGTTCCAGAATTGTTGGAGGTAAATCTGGGGACCAGCTATGGCAGTCGATAGGGCGTAATATATGGGATGGCGGGTGAGGATGTCGAAGGCAAGGGTTTGGGATTCTTTTGGAAAGATGGAGACGTCGAGTTGCCAGTTATGTGGGATAAACTCGACAAACTCGGCGCTTGGCAGAATGGATTCCTCGCGTAGCTGAGCATTATTATTTGGAATTGGAGGATGGGGTACGGTGAGAACGATTGCGGGATCCATTATCCTGCAAAGTGCAACAAAGTTAGAATCATAAGACTTGATATGATAATGCATTGATGTGAAATCTAGATTAGTGTGAAATAGAAATTGTCTGATATGTTTTACATCGGGTCTTTATTAGCAGAATAAAAATTCCACTAACAAAGTCCAAAGTCAATCGTTAAGAGACCGATGTTAGATAAGACCGTTTCACTCAAACACTGATCCTAACTCTAATCAATGGTGCACTTGTATGGAACTATTTTTGTGTTTTTTTTTTAAAATTTATATGAAAATGCAGAAATGGAAAAAATGAAAAATGAAAAATTAAAATTAAAAAAATCCTAAGTGTTGGATTTCGGATGGTCCGAATTCGGATGAACAGTGTCATCGAATTCGGACCCGTCCGAAATCGAATGATGCATGAATGATGTAAAGGGGGCACCGAATTCGGATTAGGTGAAACTGGGGACCGAATTCGGATGATGGTCCGAAGTGTGAGGCAAGAAATGGATGAAAATGGTCCGAATTCGGATGAGGTATGAAAATGGCCCGAATTCGGACGAGGACTTATGCAAATGCATGCAATGAGATGGGTATGTCCTAATTTCGGATGGTACCTGGAATTCGGATGGGGACCGAATCCGGGTATCATCCGAATTCGGATGCACAGTGGTGAACAGACTTAGACAGTTTTCAAGTTTTGAAAATTTTGACCCTGCTTTGATGGTCCGAATTCGGATCAACAGTGAACCGAATTCGGATCAACAGTGGTCCGAAATTGGTTTTGTACTTAGAAAATTTTTGAATCTAGTCTAAGTCGGACATCCGAATTCGGGTGGTGGTCCGAATTCGGACATCCGAAACTGCATGAGTGCAGTTAATGTTCATGCAAAAAATAAACGTGAACAGTTTGAATGTTAATGAAAATGCATGAAATTACAGATCCTAGTCTAAAACAACCTAAGGAACATTTTATCTAACTACTACTAAGTAAAAAGAACACATTTCAGTAACTAAAATGAGCAAAAACCAAAATGAAAAGCTAATAAAAATTTGAAAATCAAACAAGTAAACTAGAAAGTTAAAGACTAAAATAAAGATAGAATAGTGTTACCTGGTGATGCAGATGATGGAAAATGCAAGAAAAACAGAATATAATGATGGTCCAAAAGCTTGAAACGGTGACTATGGTGGTTCGTGGGCGGTAGTCGACGACAGAGAGAAAGAAGAAGAAGGAGAAATGGAAATATCTTGAAGATGAAGTAAGTGAAGAGTTGACTGTTGACCACCCTATATATATTCGCGCGGTTCGTGGGTCGGGTCAAGGATCCGCGCCCAAATGGAAATTGGGCCGCCGGATTTGGACTCAACAATCATACACAAAATTAAAATAAAATGGGCCTGAAATTAATCAAAACGAAATTAAAAATTTTGGCCCAATTTTTATTGCATCTTTTTGAGGTTTTCTTTGAAACAACAACATGAAATATTTTTGGTATTTTTTTTCTTGGATCATCTAAATTAAGATAAAAATAAGCTAAAATAAACTAAAATGTTTTTGACTTTTTGAAAAATTTGAACAATTAAAATCTTTTTGTGATTTTCTTAAAATTAAATTAAAAGTTAAGACTAACCTAAAATTCAAAAATTAAACTATAAAAGAAATAAAAAGAAACACAGAATTATAAAATTTAAAATCCTAACTCTACTCCCCCTCAAATAAATACCGGTCCTTTTTTCTTTTCCTTTTCAGATTTAAATCACGACAACCCTTTTTAAGCCTTACAAATACAGACAAACCTGGATATTGTTTGCACCCCACTCCGTGATGAACAATTCACACAGCAATTTATCAGGATCATTAATTATTAATTATTAAAAATATACGCAGATAAGGAAATATTGAGTTTCAATCTTGTGACATAATCCTTAAATTTAAATAACAGATATTTTCTAAAATAAAGGAATCTCAATCATGATAGATTGAAATAGAATTATTTAAGACAATATCTGATATTTAATTGGAAGGTGGATTCAACATACCGATATGAGATACTAAAAACTTAAAACGAGGTTCGTCTAAAGCTTTAGTAAATATATCCGCAAGTTGGTATTCCGTGCCAACAAAATACAACTCAATGGTTCCCTTTTCAACGTGATCTTTAATAAAATGATACCTGATATCTATGTGTTTTGTTCGAGAGTGCTGCACGGGATTGCAAGAGATGGCAATTGCACTTCGAGAATCACAGTAAATAGGGATATTGGTGAGTGAGAACCCATAATCACGTAATTGTGTTCTCATCCACAGCACTTGAGAGCAACAGCTTGCAGCTGCTACATACTCAGCCTCAGCTGTGGATGTGGAAACACAATTCTGCTTTTTGGAAGACCAACTCACCGGTCTATCGCCTAAAAATTGTATTCCTCCCGATGTGCTTTTTCTGTCCACTCTACAACCTGCAAAATCAGCATCTGAAAATGCGGTAAGATCGAAATCGGTTCCCTTTGGATACCATAGACCAAGTTCGGGTGTACCCTTAAGATAACGAAAAATGCGTTTTACCGCAGTTAGGTGTGATTCTTTTGGGTCGGCCTGAAATCTAGCACAAAGACATGTTGAAAACACTATATCCGGCCTGCTGGCAGTCAAGTATAGTAAGGATCCTATCATTCCTCTGTAAGTTGAATTATCGACACTTTTCCCGGAAGGATCGGTGTCTAACTTACAGTTGGAGGCCATGGGAGTTGCGATACTCGTCCAAGAGTCTAACTTATACTTCTTGAGAATGTCAAGAGTATATTTCGACTGGTTCACAAAAATCCCATCCTCAAGTTTTTGACTTGTAATCCGAGGAAAAAGTTCATTTCCCCCATCATACTCATCTCAAACCGGGACTCCATTAGGGCTGAAAAATCCTTACAAAAATTACTGTCAGTAGATCCAAATATAATATCGTCGACATAAATCTGTACTAGCATTATATATAGGCCTTCCCTTTTAGTAAACAGAGTTGTGTCCACCACACCTTTACAGAAACCGGCAGAAATAAGGAAATTCGAAAGACTATCATACCATGCTCGAGGTGCTTGTTTTAAACCATAGAGGGCCTTATCTAGCACATAAACATGGTCAGGTTTATGTGCATCAACAAAGCCTTGTGGTTGTTCAACATACACTTCCTCGTTAAGTTCACCGTTTAGAAAGGCAGTCTTGACGTCCATTTGGTACACTTTGAAGTCTTTGTGTGCCGCGTACGCCAAGAAGATTCTGATTGCTTCGATCCGTGCAACTGGAGCGAAGGTCTCGTCATAATCTATCCCTTCTTGTTGTCGGTAGCCTTTGGCAACAAGTCTTGCTTTGTTCCTTATCACAATGCCGTTTTCATCTCGTTTGTTCTTAAAGATCCACTTTGTTCCGATGACTGTACGGTCTTTTGGCTTGGGAACTAACCGCCATACTCTTAGCTGTTCAAACTGGTTGAGTTCCTCTTGCATTGCAACTATCCAATCCGGATCTGTCAGGGCTTCATCCACACGAGCGGGCTCTATCATACTCAAGAATGATGCGTAGAGACATTCATTAGCAGATGCCCTACGAGTTTGGACTCCTGTTGATACGTCACCAATGATTTGCTCTGTTGGGTGACTGCGGGTCCATTTGATATCGTGTGGAAGGGGTGCTCGGGATGGAACCTCTGTGGTTAATATGGGGATGGATGAGGATTCATGGTCAATGGTTTCAAATGATGGTACCACAGGTTCTGGTTCAATTTCCGAGTGTTCAGGTGAAGGAAGAATCGTTGGTATTATATGTGAGGGTATTACAGGAGTAGATTCAACTGCGGATGTGTCGGTGGATGATGTGGATGGATGAGGATATGTTGATGAAGATGGAGCGGAGAAACTTTGCGGCGCAGTTGAACTGGAAGGATTACCTACATTATTAACAACATTAGACACACTAGCGTTAGGACCGAAAAATTCAACATAAAAAGGATTAAATAAATTAACCAAATCAGAAGAAGAAAAAGAAATGGGATTATTCAAAGAGTCTCCAGGCATTTGAGTAATGCGTGGTCCTGATTGATCAACTTCGGGTGCCAGTTCAGCCAACTCATCAAATGTGACGTGCACACTTTCATTGACTGTTCTGGTTCGGGTATTGAATGCGCGATACGCCTTCGAGTTGGATGAGTATCCAATGAAGATCGCTTCATCCGCCTTTTCGTTAAATTTCCCGAGGTTGTCTTTGTCATTCAGCACATAGTACCTGCAACCAAATACACGTAAGTACTTGATAAATGGTACTTTATTCAAAAAGAGTTGGTAAGGAGTTTCGTTAAAGCGCTTATGGATGATGGAGCGATTCTGTGTACAGCATGCTGTTGATACGGCTTCGGCCCACAAGAACGGAGGTAGCTTTGAATATGTGAGCATTGTACGAGCGGCTTCTACTAGCGTACGGTTACGCCTTTCCACGATCCCATTTTGTTGAGGTGTTCGAGCAGCAGAGTATTGATGCTGAATCCCTTTGGATCGAAGGAAGCCCTCCACTACTGAGTTCTTGAACTCCGTGCCGTTATCTGATCTGATTGATTGTACTGACAGCTGCTGTTGGGTCTCGACACTCTTGATAAAATCAATGATTTCTTGAGCTGTCTCGTCCTTGGAACGCAAGAACCTGACCCAGGTATATCGAGAAAAATCATCAACGATAACCAACACATATTGTTTTCCATTTATGCTTTGAGTTCTCATCGGTCCGCATAAATCCATATGAAGTAACTCCAAAACTCTTTTTGTTGATGGTTCGGGCTTTGGTTTGTGAGACGATCGTTTCATTTTTCCTTTCTCACATGCTCCGCACAGATGGTCCTTTTCGTAGCGCAACTCAGGAAGTCCTTTGACCAATTGCTTTGTAGCCAGCTTGTTGATATTATCAAAATTCAAATGGGATAATCTTCGATGCCACAACCAAGAGTCTTTTGAAGAGGCTTTTGAGAGTAGGCAAATGTTATCCTTCACTACAAGCTTAGATACGTCAATGGTGTAAAGGTTAGATTTTCGGGAACCAGTTAAGATTTCTTTTCCATCCATGTTCTTAACACTGCAGCTCTTAGCCCTAAACGTTACTTCTAGTCCTTTGTCGCAGAGCTGCCCTATGCTAAAAAGATTATGAGATAACCCCTCAACATAGTCAACATCCTTGATGACCAGATTATTTAGAACTAAGTCCCCGTATCCTTTTATGTGAGCCTGATGGTTGTTCCCGAATTTCACAGTTCCGCAATACTGTTCAACAACGTTGGACAGCAATTCTCTTCTTCCTGTCATGTGCTTGGAGTAACCCGAATCCATATACCAAATGGACTTAGCCTGAAAAACACATAAATTCATATAATGAAAAACTATATGCATTCAAACACATCCATTTTTAATTCACAATCAAACCGTGTTCTGAACCGAGATGTCCAGAAAACATGATGAGTTAAGACCGGGTCCTGGGCTGTGTGCACAGAAGCCAAACGTGTCGATTTAAGCACAACCGACAAGCAAAAGAACGGGTCCTAGTCTAAGGTAACTAGAAGCCATTTCTTTGAAGCACGGGTCTTGATCAGAAGTAACCAAGAACCATCTGCATTAAGATCACACAACCTTGGGTACCCACCTTAATATGGGTCCCTTTTTGTTAGGATTTCCAGATTTATATGGCACGTGTACAGATTTAGAATCCCAACTAGCATTTGTGTGTGGTCCGGATGCACAACCCTTTGGAATCCATTGAAGATTGGATTTATTGGGTTTTGGAACCTTAGGCGCTGAAATTGCCTTCGGTTTTTGTCTTTTTGAGACCTTTTTGACCGTTGCTTTGGTTTTGGGCCTTGGCAACGGACACATCTCAACTTTGTTTGTGGCCGATGATGCACTATTTTTAGTTTTCTTTTTCTGAATACGTTTAACAGGGTAAGGCACAAAAGCATTCATTTCAGGAACCTGTCGTCTATATTTAGTTGGACATAGATTAAACAAATCCTTGGAAGAGTACTTTAATGGAACAGTAGAATTCAGTACATCATTACAGACATTGTCACACACATTGTTACACAAATTGTCTTTAGAGATTACAGACATCCTATCTCTAGTAACAAATTCACTTGGCATTAAAGCCTTCTTAACAAAAAAACTTGTAAAATCCTGCATGGTGGTTTTTGGGACTCTCCTTATATGATCTGTAGGAACAAAACGATTAGAGTCAGTAAGCATGGAAGATTTAGACTTGACTGACTTTTCTTTTTGGTGGTGAGTGGGTTTCTTAAAAGACTTGGATTTCATCTGAGTCTTTTTAGGAACCTCATTTTTGAAAATTTTTGAGCACTCACCTTTGACAATGATAGAAGAAGATTCAGCTTTAGCCTTACCTTTATCTCATGACATACATGGAATTTTTATGGAATGAGAAAGTGTTTGTTGTTTTGAAAGATCTTTCAATTGTTGTGAAACTATTTCAAAATTTTCTCTGTAGACAGTGACTTCCACAGTGTGTTGAAAAGATTGATTTACCAATTCTTCTTCTCTCTTAAGAAGAGCATCTTGAAGATCAAGTGCTTTCTCTTGAGATGACTTCAATTCCTTTTCTAAAACAATGATTTGTTGTTGAAGAACTTTTGCAGGAATATAAAGTTGAGGAGTTGATTTTACAGTTTCAGTATTCAATTCAGTTTCTGAATAAGTTGACGAGAGATCTTCCTCTAAAGTGGGTACTCTAGAAGAATAACTCTCGTTAAGTTCTTCATAATGAAAAGAAATTTCTTTATCTTTACGCGCAACACGTTTCTCATTTTCTTGGTTTAAAACTTCTTTTGATGACTCAAAAAAGAAAGATTTAATACCGGCTCCCATATAATTCATGTCATAAAATACAGGTAAAACATTTTGTGCCTTTTCCAAATATTTAGGATTTTTAAAACCAATTCCTTGTTTAGAATGGTAAAACCTAGTTTCTTTGGGCTGATTTAAATGGATAGTTTGTTCTGTTTGACCCCTTTTCAAAAATGCATCGTCAAGGGTCTTTATTCTTGCGTACAAACTTATCCTTTCTTCTTCAATCATTTTGTATTTTTCTAAACTGTCTATATTTTCCATATTTACCACATCTAATTGTTTTGTAAGAACAGAAATTTCTTCTTTTAACGAGAGTTTTTCTTTTGAAAGCGTTTCCATACAAGATTCAAGGTATATATTCCTATCCTGAATATCTACTTTTTCTATTAACATCTGTTTTATAACATTATGATTAGTTAACCATTTTGAATGATATAATTCAGATGATTCTTTCAGAATATGAGCTTGATGTTCAGCCTGTACACATTTTGCAGTTTCAGCATTTAATCTATCTTGTAGATCAAGTATTTGTGTGTGTAGTGTACATTCATTATCTACAAATAATTTATTTACATGTGCAGGAATGTAATAGGAATATACCTCACTGGACTCGGAACCGGATGTGGAGCATTCGGGATCGTCGGTTGTAGCCATCAGACATGCTGGTGGATGTTTCATTGTCTCCCCCTCAGCAGCAATGTCTGAATTGTCAGCAGTGAAATCAGCACATGTCTCTAACCCCAGACGATCAACCATGTAGCAATTCTTGCCCTTGTCATCCTCGTCTTCAGAATCTTCAGCATCCCAGTAGTCCTCCTGGGCGACGAGGGCTAACGCATCCGCTTTCTTCTTGGCAGCCTCGAGCTTTCTCTCGTAGTAAGCAACGTCTCTTTCGAAGTTATTCTTGCATTCCCTAGCAAAGTGGCCCGGTTTGCCACATTTGTAGCAGAGACGTTCATCAGTGGCCTTCGGCTCATCTGCTTTTGGCTTTTCCTCTCTTCTTTCTGCCGGCCTCTTGTCGGCCCGGCGGTGCTCGCGGCTATCATCACGCCTCCGGTCCCTGCGGTCATCCCGACGATAATCCCTTCGATCGTCCCGCCTATCATCTCGCCTTTCATCTCGCCTTTCATCTCGCCTTTCATAACGGCGATCATCGCGATAGTCGCTTCTATCATCATATCGGCGATCATCCCTGTCATCCCTTCGGTAGTCATCTCTGCGATAGTCATCGCGGCGGTCATCCCTCCTATCATCTGAGTACCTCCGTGGACTAGTGTCATAACGGAGTTGGTTGTTGGTCTTGTTGGAGAACCGTCGCTGTTGGAGACGGTTGGTCCACAAGGCTATCTGTTCTTGGATAGAAGCTTCCTCCTCATCATAGACCTCACGCGGAGGGGAAGCATACCTGTACTGAGACGATGAAGAACCAGGAGCAAAAGATGGTGTCAGAATCTGCGTGTTGGTGATCAAGGCTAGCGAATCATTCGGTTTCTACCCTGTGTTGGCTGATAGCAGTAGAGAGGCCAACTGATTTGCCATCAGCTTCTGTTGATCCACATCCCCTTGATATTTCTTAAGCTCCTTAAAGACGACATTTATTGATACCTCAGGAATGTTCAGGACTCTTTTCGCTGCCCTACATGCAAGCTGCCACTCGGGGGCTAAGGCGGCAAAGAATTGGATGTTGATGTCATCCCTATCCTTCTTGATGTGCAGTTTATTCAATTCGTTAAGGACTGCACAGAACCTGGTGAATGTGGCTTGCAGAGATTCCCCGTCTTTGGCGCGGAATTCCAAAAACTTTGCCTTCGCCTCCTCGATTTTGGCACGATCATCAAGATCTGCCCCCAGCATTTGGATTTCCAGCTCGTCCCACATTTCTTTTGCAGACATTTTACTGTCTACACCGACCAAAATATCAGTGGGGAGGGCTTGATAAATCAGATATTCTGCTCTCTTATCAGCGTGCTGGCGATCCCTCTCGGCGTCATTTGCCGGTTCTCTTTCAACTTTTGAGGCTTGGACAGGGGGGTCAGCCTCGGGTGTGGCAGCTATCTCTCGATAGTAGATGACGGGTCCTTCGGATATAGATTGAAGCATCAGGTTCCCGAGAGGTTGCATTCCAACGAACTTAAGGAACCGGGCTTTCCATTGTTCGTACTCATCGGGATAGAGAACTGGTGGTCTGTTCTCAGATCCGAGTACTAGAGCTTCGCGAGACATTATGATTATGGGTGCTGATTAAGAATATGAAGATCTTAGAGGTGGAAACTGAACACGGATGGGTTGGACTGAAAACAGAAGGTTCTGAATTCGGATGGTGGAATTCGGATGAACAGTGTTTCGGATGATGGAAACGAATTCGCATCTGTTGATTCGGATGGGTTGATTCGGATGTGATGATTTCGCACGGTGCACAGTAATTCGGATGGATATGGTTCGGATAAGGTTCAAGTTCGGAAGATGTCCTAATTCGGATGAACAGTACTAAGGGTGGGGACCAAGTTCGGGTGACCTAATTTCGGATGGACCTAATGGACCGAATTCGGATGAACAGTGGAAGGACCGAATTTGGGTGGACCGAAATTGGTACAGTGGATAGACCGAATTCGGATGGTCCGAAATGCGGAGGTCCGAAATTGGCTTATGGTGGGGTCCGAAATTCACTTAAGTATGGTCCGAATTAGGATGATGTGAGGTCCGAAGTTGGTGCCTAGGTGGTCCGAAATGCTACAGTAGTAATCCGAAATACAACAGGTTTTTTTACGATTTTCTAAGGCAGAATGAGCAGAATTCGAGTTTTATCAGTTTTAAAGCCTAAAAACAGTTCTAAATGATTTATAAACTATTTTAAACACTTTTGGTGATTTAAAACAGCCTAAAAAAAACTTAAAACTAGCATGAACACGTGAAAAACCCACTTAAACAACCCATATTTTCAAACTTAATAATGGTCGATTCTTGATGATTTTAACAAAGATATGGAAGTAAATGAGTTTAAAATCAGTAGAGAATGATAATGTGATGTTTATAGGACCATTATAACACAAGAAACACGAAAAAACATGGAAAAAGAAGATCTAACCGGTTGAAAATGGAAGAACACGAAGAACACTCAAGAAACCCAGCAGAATCCGTATAAGTTAGTTTAAATCCACCCCTCTGAGCTCTGATACCAATTGTAAAGATGTATTCCCGTAAATATTCAGCACCTTAATGATATTCTCATCATACACATGAAGAATCAAGCTCAATAAATGTGTAATAATAAAGAAGAAGACAATATGAATGTTTGGAGAGTTATGAACAGTGGCGGCTGGATAAACAATTCAAATGTCAACCGTGTACAATGAAAAGTAACCCTAGGTGCCTTTTGTAGGCTCCTTTAATTATCTTTCATACATTAGCAACTTTGGCCCCTAGACTATGCATAACCATAAATTACATAGAAATAAAATACAAGACAAATTACAATGATAATAAATATTACAAAACAACTCCTAGGATCGAAATAATAAACCTAACAGATTTCTCACCAAATCCTTCAAAAGAATTCATCAAACCTACAATTGATTGAAGATTCAAGTTAAAAAGGAGTTACAATCATCATCCAACATCAACAATTAAGATCATTTAAGGTAAAATTTATATATTATTCGAAATATTATGTGTTTTGGTTCGGTTTTGAGAAAAACCGAAACCAAAAGATTTAAAATATGAAGAATGTTGTTGCATGTGTATGAATATAATAGATTATGATGAATTTAAGTTAATAAATGTTAAAGAAACAAAATTTTATGGTTAGATCATTCAATTTGTGTACAAATCGGAATTTTTAACAAATATAGTGTTCTTGACAAAATATCAATATTTTGGATGATATTGAACAAATTATGATGTTATTGATAGGGAAATTAGTATAAAATTAACCCAATAATCATAATACATCAATATATTAAGTTGCATGTTGATTAAAATAAGTTTTGGGAATTTTTATGAAAAATCCGTATGAATAAAATGAAGAACACCAAGAACAATAAGAACATTTCTGGGAAAAATATGAATATGTGAGATCCGAATTCGGCTGAGTCCGAATTCGGATGAGTGGCATCAATTCGGATCCCATATTTCGGCTCTATGATTCGGTTCGGATGATTTCATTTCGGATTCTTATAATTTGGTTGATCCTAATTCGGTTCCAATATTAATTCGGATGTATCAAGTCTGAATTCGGATGATAGATTGGTCCGAATTCCAATCACAATTCGGATGACCATTAAATCCGAATTCGGATGGTTCATTTCGGATGGATCCGAATCCGGGTCCCCAATCCGGATGGATCCGAATCCGGGTTGGTCCGAATCCTAAATGCTGATTTTTATATTTCTAAATTAAATAAATGATTCAAATATATATACTTATTGTTAAATAAATAAATAAATATATATATATATATATATATATATATATATATATATATATATAGAAAGCTTATAAGAATTAAATGAAACAAAGGATATAAATAAATGAAAGATTGATGAGATTATCAGTTATCAGAATCAGATAGAATTAAAGACCTTAATGACCAAGAGATGATGAAAATTCCATGATAATGATGATGATATTGACATGAGATTTATATGATATAATTCTGGACAGGTTCAGTAAAATTCTGAACATAAAGACAAAGATTTAAAGGATTTAAAGCGGGTCAAGACTTGATTTGACAGAGAACAGAATTGACAAGATAAAATCCTGAGATAACTCAGGTGGCAGATTTTTATATCTGTTTGACAAAGACCCAGACCTGTGAGTTATAGATATTTAGATTGAACACGCATAAATTCCGGTTGAGATATATTGTTGATGTTAGATTTATTGACATTCATTGTATCAGCTGGATTGAGACCTGTGCACACCATGGTTCGGTGTTGCCCAGTGGATCATGATAGCTATTTGATTATCATTTCATATTGCATTTAAGACTTCTTCAGACATTGCTTTATGATTCATTGCTATCATGACTTCTATGACTTAAGCTTTCATTATTGGTCAGACACTTGATAGATTTATTCAGCTTGACTAGCCTTGATGGTCTATTGTTCTAGACCTGGCTATTTCACCAGTTCTTATGAACTTGGTAATGACCTCCGATGTTCCGCCATATTGACTTACTGGTAGCTAGCCCAGTATGTGGCTGATCCCCACGATTTAAGCGTGAGTGTGGCCTGAACATCATCCAATTCTATGATTCTATATCTCAATCATGAGGGCTGTAGCGGCAGCCAAGACATATCACGCTAGACTTATGATCCGCTTGACACGCATGTTGATATTGAAAATCTATAAACTCACTAAGCATTGCTTACAGTTGCTGCATTATAATTTTACAGGTAAAAGCTAAGGAAAGTCACCTGCTGGACCTAGCTCTTAGGTCAATTAACGATCAAGACAGAAGTATCATAGACCACTACACAACAAATCCTTTCGGTACTGATTGGAAGACAGCAATTGTTGTGGATTTTGGGTAGATTTAATATGATTTTATGATGTAATGACTAGATTAGATGTTACCCTTTTATAACTTTAATTTGAAATATGTAATCTGTATCCTAATCAGTATGTACATGTAATTTTTAATTCCGCAATTAATTACCCTATCTTAGTATGGTTGATATCCTATTGCATGATGTGGGACCTAGACTCTGAGGACTGCCCCGGAAGGGGAGGTCTTCACAGGATGGTATCAGAGCCCATAGTTTGAGTGAATCAAGTATTACGTGAGTATACTTGATCTCAAACTAAAGCAATACATATGTATCAATCATTTAGGTGAATTGAACTGAGATACGATGTACAGACTATTAGGATGGGAAAAGGGTACATAGATCTAAGTCTATAAATTGATAGTTGAATGCTTTTAATTTTCAGAAAAGATGTCAGGATCAGGTGACATACCAAACAACATGACCCCACAACAGATGTTTGAAATGATGCAACAACTTTTAGCCCAACATTCTGAACAACAAAATAAGACAATGCAAGAACAGTTTCAGGCCAGAGATGAGGCTGAAGCTAGAAGACGTGAAGATAAGAAAAATAAGAGAAAAGAACAAGTCCAGAATGATGAATCTGATTCTGATAACACAAATCCTGAAACCCAAATTGCTCAGCCAAAAGGCTGCAAGTTTAAAGATTTCAAAGCTAGCGGTGCATTGAATTTTGAAGGAACAGTTAATCCGATTCAGGCGATGGATTGGATTAGCCATACCGAAGAAATCTTCAGGATTTCTGACTGCTTAGATTCAAAGAACGTGAGTTATGCATCTGCGTTATTTGTTGGAGCTGCCCGTGCATGGTGGAAGACTCAGAGAAGCATATACGGAGAAGAAGTCATCCAAACTCTCGAGTGGGAACAATTACTGGATATGTTCAATGCAAAGTACTGTCCAGTCGATCAACGAGACAAGATGGAGGTCCAATTAATGCAGCTGACTCAAGGAACAAAGACAGTTGACGAATACGAACACGAATTCTCACGACTATGCGGTTATTCCTCGTATCAGGTAGCTATAGAAGAGCGAAAGATGAATAGATTTCGCGTAGGACTCAACCCAAGATATCGACATCCGATGAGCGCGATTAAATACAAATCTTACTTGGAAATGGTAGAAGCGGCTAGACAAATTGAGCGTGGGTATTTAGAGTACGGCGATCAGCTCTATGCTCCGTCTACTAACCCGATGAATCCATCTCCTCCGAAGAAACAGCGATTTGGCAGATTCTTTAAGCCAAATAAGTCACAATCTCAGCAATTCCATCAGCAAAGTTCACAGCCGAAAGCTCAAGTCTATTCCCTTACGAACGAGCCACGATTCCGCAAGCGATGCAGAAAGTCACACATGGGGTTGTGCAATCCAGAGGATGTTACTTGTTTCGCATGCAACATGATCGGTCATAGCAGTGAAGAATGCCCACAACAGGGACGTGGATGTGCAAAGTGCGGAAAAAGAGGGCATTTTATGTACCAATGTCGAAGCGGGCAACGATATCAGTCACAGTCGTCGGCTGGAGGGTCTACAGTAAAGAGTTCTGCTGCAACACCAACCGCAAGGACACGTGCGTTTCAGATAACGGCCGAAGAAGCTAGAGAAATGTTGGGAAATAGTTTAAGTATACTCAAGCTGTTAGTTTAGACTTCTCAGACTGTTAGTAGATTCTTCATGTAAATACAAAGTTCATGCTGCTAGTTGAAGAAACTCAAGCTGCCAGTGTAAAAGTTCAACCTGCAGAGCAAATAATCCATCATTGGCAACAAAAGCTTCATAATGAATTTCAGCAAATTGCCATCACCACCTGAAACAGAATCACAGTTATTAGATTTTCAGAGGACAGAAGAGCAGTGTTGTGATTATAAGAAAGGATTTCTTTTTAGCATCATTTTCAGTCTCAAACACTCTTAGACTGTTGTACAGATATCCAATTCTATCTCATCAAGTGTGTCTTTTGTTCTCCACTGTGCAGCATAGACTGTCCATTCTTCTCCAAGAGATCTGAGAAACTTTCTGTTGACCTCATCTTGATCCAGATTGACCCGTGCACTTTCCAGTTCACTTATCAGTTTGTTGAACCTGTCAAAGATTTGAGTGAGGTTTTCATTCTTGCCACCAGAAAGTTTTCATACTGCTGTTTCAAAAGGTCCTTTTGATTCCTCTTGGTACTTCGCATTACCAGCAAACCTCTTCTCTAAGGCATTCAAAGAGAGTGAGCAGGTATAAAAACTTTTTAAACTGATGTTGATAAGCATTAGGAATGGCTATCTGTAGTAATGGAGTGCTTTCACTTCATTCATTCTAGCCTTCCTTTCAAGTTCAGTTTTGGAGGGGTTTTGACTGGTTTTCCTCAGCATCAAGTTCTGGATCAACTGCAGGAGGGAATTCAACAGCTTCCCATATGGCATAATCAATGAATTGAATATGCTGTTGAATCCGGAGTTTCCACATCTCAAACTCAGTGGGCTTGAGCATAGGCACTTTTGAGTCCTTGCCCAGATCCACTGCTGCTATTTTCAAATTCCATTGAAAAAATATAAAAATTTGAAAGAAAGTTTTCGACTTTGAAAAACAAAGAACGACCTGTCTCTGATACCACTTGTCAGGATCTAAATATTATGAAAATTAGAGTAACCAAGATAACTGATTTGAATTTATCAGAGTAAAATCAATAATCTTGCTTTGAATCAAAGTTTAATTAAGAAGTTTGCGGAATAACACTCAATTATTTTGACAAAAACTTTCAGAATCAAATAGCATAAAAATAGAAGTACCAAGACGTTTGTATTGCTGAATTCAATGATTACAATCACCTCTAATCTGTTAGATTAGACGAAGAACACAAACGTTCTTAGGGTTTACAACCTTAGAGGCTATGAAAAAACTAAAACAATAAAGCAATTACAGACTCACAATATGCAAACTCCTATACAATAAGAAAACCTATTCTATGTATTTATATTGCTTATTGACGTGTTTCCTTGAA
The DNA here is from genome assembly GCA_020465985.1 of Centrapalus pauciflorus. NCBI lineage: Eukaryota > Viridiplantae > Streptophyta > Magnoliopsida > Asterales > Asteraceae > Centrapalus > Centrapalus pauciflorus. Next base: position 54,751 of record JAANYP010000794.1, read on the forward strand.
GGACTACGACTTCTCTGATAGTAGAATGCTGGAATCTTCTTGTAAATATCTTCCCTGAAAATCAGCAACATTCTGTTTATGAAACTGTTGAGCAGCTTGAGCGTCTTGACAGCATGAACTGAGCAGCTTGAGTTGATTTGTTTCTGGCAGCTTGAACTTTTTACA
>JAANYP010000794.1:55856-101119 GCA_020465985.1 Centrapalus pauciflorus
AGATGAGTCTATGACTATTGTAGTCCTATCCTTGATAATAGTCCTGAATTAAAAGAAGATAAGAGTCAAAATAGAGACTGTGACACAAAGAGTGCACCCATAGAAGTCCAAGCTCCCAGTAAGAAAGGAAAAGAGAAGATGAGTGTATACAATGCTACTCCACAAGTTTCTGTACATTCTAACTGTAACACTGCATCTTCATCAAAAGGAACTAAAAGAGGTAAAACTGTTTCTATATGCACATGCCAAAAGCATGGTGTTCAAAAGTTTCCTAAACAACAGCAGGTAAGAGGAAACCAGAGAAACAAGAACCAGAAATTGACAGAAAAGTCTGGTGTTCCAATTCAAACTGTCAAAAGATGCTTTCACTGTGGAAGGAAGAATCACTTAGCCAAGGATTGTTTTTACAAACCAGCTGTTGCAAAACAGACTGTGCATCACACAAAATCAATTCCTAATCAGGCAAAGCACTCAAAAGTGAAACCTTCCACAGCAGCTCCAAAGAAAACAGTTGATCACAGATTCTCAAAAGTTAATAAAAAACAGTCCACACATCAAAAACAAGTTTTGGCAAAGCCTAAATCAAGTTTTAAACAAATGTGGTGTGTCAAGGACAAATCTATTGCTCAAACTGCTAATGCAAAAGATCAGACTGCTAAGTCAAAATCTGATGCTGTTAGTGCAAAAACTGAAACTGTTAGCACTACAAGCACAGCTCAAGCTGCTGGGCATCAATCTGGAGCTGCTAGTGAATTATCTGAGACTGTCAGAAGAAAAGATGATCAAAATAGTTGGATACCTCATATTATCACTAAATACTCTCCAAAGACTCCATCAGTTGATCTCACTAAATATAAGAAATCAAAAACAGTTTTTAGTAATGTCAATGTACAAGGCCAACCCAAAACCAATTTGGTTTGGGTTTACTCCACTACTAACTAAGCTGTTATTTGTGCAGGGCAACCACAGGTCTCCTCATAGATCAAGATGGCATCTGGACAGTGGATGCTCTAGGCACATGACAGGCAACTCTGAATGCTTGTCAAATTTCAAAGGTTTTGATGGAGGTTTTGTTGCATTTGGAGGCAACTCAAAGGGAGGTAAGGTTACAGGTAAAGGTACTGTTAATGCAGGTAACATGACATTCCATGATGTTCTGTATGTTGAACAGCTTAAGTACAATTTATTGAGTGTCTCTCAAATCTGTGACAAACAAAACATTGTTCTGTTCATAGATTCTGAGTGCATTGTTCTTTCAAAGGATTTCAAAGTTCCTGAAAATCTTGTTTTACTTAGAACACCAAGAAAGGACAATGTTTACTGCCTGGACACAGATCTTTTACCTAAGTCAAATACTTTAAGCTGTTTAATATCCAGAGCATCATCAAATGAGTCTGCTCTTTGGCATAGAAGGATGTGTCACATGAACTTCAAGTCCATGAATGCTTTAGTTAAAAAGAATCTGGTAAGAGGATTACCACAAAAGGAGTTCATTTGTGATGATCACTGTGTAGCATGTCTTAAAGGTAAGCAACACAAATCTTCTCATAAGACCAAAGAAGTAAATTCAATTTCATCTGTTCTTCAGTTGCTACATATGGATCTATTTGGTCCAACATCTGTTTTGAGTTTGAATAAAAGGGCATACTGTTTAGTCATTGTTGATGATTTCACCAGATTTACTTGGGTATACTTTCTTAGGTCCAAAGATGAAACTGCTGAGCTAGTTAAGTCTTTTGCCCTTAAGATAGAAAACCAATCCAATTCCAAAGTTAAGGTGATAAGATCAGACAATGGAACTGAATTTAAAAATCACATTCTAAACAGTTTTTGTGAGTCCAAAGGCATTGCTAGACAATATAGTGCACCAAGAACACCACAGCAAAATGGTGTAGCTGAAAGAAAGAACAGAACATTAATTGAGGCTGCTAGAACAATGCTAGCTGATTCAAATCTGCCAATGACTTTCTGGGCAGAAGCTGTTAATACAGCCTGTTATGTTCTAAATAGGGTTCAAGTAGTTCAATCACAAGGGAAAACTCCCTATGAGTTATTCCATAACAGAAGTCCCCTAATAGCTTTCTTCAAGCCCTTTGGATGCCCATGTACTATCCTTCACACTAAGACTCACTTAGGGAAGTTTGAAAGTAAGGCAGGAGAAGGATTCTTTGTAGGATACTCAACTCAAAGCAAAGCCTATAGAGTATACAACAGTGTGTCTAGAACAATTGAAGAAAGTGCCAATGTTGAGTTTAATGAAAATACTGCTAATATCAAAGGCACTGGTCCTGATTGGTTGTTTGGTTTAGATTCACTAGCAAATTCTCTGAGCTATGTTGAGTATACTGCAGAAGCTGATGCATACAGGGTTGAAGCTTCTAACACGAATTCTCATGCTGCCAATACAATTTCTCATGCTGTTGGCACAAAGTTTCAGACTGCTGCAGATTCAACAAGTTGGGATGATTTCACCACTCTACCACTTCTGTCATGTGATCCTCCAGGGGTCCTGAATGCTCCACTTAATGCAAATCTAGACACTGAAGTGCCATTCCCAAGTCCTGACAGTACAGCTCCAACACAAAAGGAAACAGTCCCAGTTTCTAGGCTAGCAGTCCCAACAGCTTCTCAAGCTGTTAGCCTAGAAACTCAAGCTGTTCCAGAAACTGAACCATTCACTGGTTCTGATGGAGATGATACAATCCTTGGAACTTCTTTTCAAACAGAGAGAGAGCCCACACTAAGAGTTCACAAGTATCACCCTCTCAATCAAATACTGGGTGATCCAAGCACTCCTGTTCAAACAAGGAAAATGGTTCACAATGAGACTGCTGCTGCTGAACAAGCAGTTTCTGAATTCAGTCTAGCTGCTTTTGAACATGCCTGTTTTATGTCTCAACTAGAACCCAAAAAGGCATCAGAAGCACTAAAAGATTCATCCTGGATTGAAGCCATGCAAGAAGAGCTTTTACAGTTCAAAATTCAGAATGTATGGACTCTGGTGGATCTTCCTAAAGGAAAAAGAGCAATAGGTACAAGATGGGTGTTCAGAAACAAGAAGGATGAGAGAGGGATAGTCATCAAGAACAAAGCAAGACTAGTAGCACAAGGGTACACTCAAGAAGAGGGAATAGATGATGATGATGTCTTTGCTCCAGTAGCAAGAATTGAAGCCATCAGACTATTTCTAGCATATGCAAGTTTCAAAGGATTTAAAGTGTATCAAATGGATGTTAAGTCTGCTTTCCTGTATGGGACAATTGAAGAGGAAGTATATGTGTGTCAACCTCCTGGTTTTGAAGACTACGAGTATCCAGACAGGGTGTACAAGCTAGACAAAGCTCTCTATGGTCTTCACCAAGCCCCCATAGCATGGTATGACACACTGTCATCATATCTTCTACAGAATGGATTCAAGAGAGGCACTCTGGACAAAACACTCTTCACTAAATCCATCAAAGCTGAGATTCTACTTGTCCAAATCTATGTTGATGACATCATCTTTGGCTCAACTAATGATAGTTTGTGCAAAGATTTTGAGGCCCTAATGCACAAAAAGTTTCAAATGAGTTCAATGGGGGAACTCACATTCTTTCTAGGGCTGCAGGTTAAACAGAAGCCTACTGGTCTATTCATAAGTCAATCAAAGTATGTCAAAGACATATTGGAAAAGTTTGGCTATCAAGACACAAAGGTTGCAAGCACTCCAATGGATCCTCATAAACAGCTCCATACAGACAAAGATGGCATAGATGTGGATATTCATCTATACAGATCCCTTATAGGATCTCTCATGTATCTAACATCTTCAAGACCTGATATTATGTTTGCTGTCTGTGTGTGTGCTAGGTTTCAATGCTCTCCAAAGGATTCTCACTTGGTTGCTGTTAAGAGAATCTTTAGATATCTTAAAGGCCAACCACATTTAGGTCTATGGTATCCTAAAGACTCTCCTTTTGAACTAACTGCTTATTCTGACAGTGACTATGGTGGATGCAACATTGACAGAAAATCCACAACTGGTGGATGTCAATACTTAGGAGCAAGACTGGTCTCTTGGTAATGCAAAAAGCAAACAACAGTCTCCACATCATCCACTGAAGCAGAATACGTAGCAGCTGCAAGCTGCTGCTCCCAGGTAATGTGGATCCAAAATCAGCTAAGAGACTATGGTATGAATTTCTTATCAACTCCTATTTATATTGACAATTCAAGTGCAATTAGCATTGTGAAAAACCCAGTGAAATTCCCAAAAACCAAGCATATAGAAATCAGGTTTCACTTCATCAGAGATTGTAATGAAAAGAAGTTAATCCAAGTTACCAAAATACATACAGATGATCTGCTAGCTGATCTATTTACAAAACCTTTTGATGTGGGAAGGTTCACCATCCTAATATCAAATATTGGTATGGTAAACATGGATTAATTGGTTTTCATTATTATCGACTCAGTATGCTAATTTAAGGGGGAGACACTGTTCCATTGAAAAGTTGCACAATTTTACACTAACAGCATGAGTATTTTCTCATGCTGCTAGTTCATCTTCTCGGACTGCTAGTTATTTTCACTTGATCTGTTAAAGTGTGCAGGGTATTTGGGTAATCTTCAAAATGTGTGCGCGGGACCCAACCTTTCAAAACCTTTAAAGGTCCCGGTTTCGTTCAGTTGTAACTACCAGTTACATATTCTTCTTCCACGGCCTTCTGCTTTCTCTCTAAACGAATCACACATTCTTCTTTCAAACCCTAAAACCATCGTTTGTTCATCCATGGAGTTCGTAAAAGAACACAACTGCCTCCCATACACTCTGAAACACGCTGAACTCCAACCGTTCCATGCAATGATGGATTTCCTCAGGCACTCCCATATCCATCATGCACTATCCATAAACCCTACTATATACATCTCCCATATAGAACAGTTTTGGAACCATGCATCTGTTCAAACCATCAATGGAGTGCCTACCCTCCTTTCCAAGATTGATGGAACTGATATCCATATCACTGAGGAATCCATCTGACATCACTTGCATCTTCAAGATGCCACAGGTATAACTGACCTAACCCTTGATGCTTTACATACAGGTCTTTTTAATATCGGTTATAGGGGTCCTGCTGATTCTTTTACTTTCTTAAAAGCCCATTTTTCTCCTAAATGGAAATTTCTTGTACATATCATTCAGCAGTGCATAAGCCCCAAAAGAACTGGTTGGTCTGAATTTTCATCTAACATTGCCACTGCCTTAGTGTGCTTTTCCACAGGCCAACGGTTCAATTTTTCCAACATGATTTTTCAGGGGATGTTAAGGCATCATTCCCTAAAGAGTGGGAAATTTTTGATGTATCCTAGATTTTTAGCAGAAATCATTGCACACACCTGCACATCTTCTCATACACATAAAAGGATACATGTTTCCCACAGGCACTCACTATCCTCTATTAAGAGACTTTTGAAACATAGTGCCAACTTTTTGAGTGTTGATGTTCCATTGCCTTCTGCAATGATGAACATTATTCCACAACACAGAGGAGAGGGTCCTGAGCAGGCTCAGCCTATCATCACTGCTACACCCCCAGGACCCCAACCCCCTCCTCCCGATACACAAACTCCCTTTGATCCTTTTGTACAGCCCACACGCCCACTCAGATACTTATACAAAAGAAAAAGTGGACCAGGAGCTCCTTCCTCCTCCTCCCATCAGCAAGAGCCATATATCCCTGTGCAGGAGGATACTCCTGCACAGAATATCCAAAGGGAACCAGTTGAGGACACTCCCATTCTCTCCCAGGAGGTGAACATCTCTTCAGAGATGGTTCATATGGGTTCTGTGGCTGGCACTACTGATGTCTCTGCACAAGAGGCACAGGACAGTGCCAACATAGCTAAGACCACGCCCATGGCAACAGCAAGTGTGCAAACACAAGCTGGAAGTCCCCAGAACCAAGAAAAGTGGGGCCCAGAAGTTTCTACCTCTGGTCTTAATGTCAGTGATAGATCACAAGCACCTCAGGTGTTCTCTGATCTTGAGGCTAGTCTGCAACAAATGCTCTTAACGGATCCCAGACTCAAACCTGTTGTAGCTATGTTGGACCATCAAATGTCCATCATTGCTGCACAGGGGGCTCAAATTTTTGCTCTCAAGCAGGCAGATGCTGCTCAAAATAAGCGAATGGATTATCTTCACAGAGGCTTCACACTCTGTGGAAATAAAATTATGAAGTTAGAGCAGATGATTCAAACCCAAGGGGCAAATGTTGTGGTCTCTTCTGACCAAACCAATGCTTCCAAAAAGGGGGAGAATCAGGAGGTTCCCACATCAGTCCAAGCAGCTCCAACAACAACAGTCCAAGCAGCACCAACAGTTCCAGTTTCCAGGCTAGCAGTCCCAACAACTTCTCAAGTTGTTAGCCTAGAAACTCAAGCTGTTCCTTCAAAAGCCACTGGAGTTGTGATCAGAGAAGGAATTCAAGCTCCATCAAGCACAGTCCAAGCTACACCATCTGCTACAAAAGACAAGGGCAAGGGCATTCTCATTGAGTCTCCAAAGCATAAATTTTCCTCAAAAGAAGCCCAAATTGCCTTTGATGCTGAAGTTGCCAGAAGAATAGCAGAAGAACAAGACAAAGAATTAGAGCAGCAAGCCCAAACCCCAATGGATGATGATGAGACTTTAGGTGATTACTTAAAGGGGTTTGTGGTCAAGCAAGGAGCAAGGAAAAGAAAGATGCCAACAGGGCACTCCAAGGCTGAGCATAGAAGATTTCTTATCAATTTTGCCTTTGCAGCAGGTATTCCAAAGAAAATGGCTCAGTCCATGTCTACTGAAAGGCTGCAGGAGATTCATGATAAGGAGATGGACAAAAGACAGAGAACAACAGTCTCTCCAGAAGCTCAACCATCCCAAGAAGTCCAACCAACAACCCAATCAGTCCAAACTGAAGCTGGTGCCAGTGCACCTACTCCCACTGATCAAGCAGTTGTCCCTATTCCTTCATCGGTTAAGAGAGTGCTCTTTGAGCAACAACTACAAAAGGCTATGGAGATAGAGAAGCTGATTGATCAGCATGATTTTACAAAGCCTCAAATTAACTACTGGTTTGCTAAGTCACTGGATGACCGTGACTTGAGAATAAAGTTTGTAATCAGAAGAGAGTCCGGACCTGAAGAAGAGTATGACACTTTTTGGCAGATAGTACAGAAGCTGACCAGAGATGAATTGATAAAGATGTACAATATAGGGTCAGTTACACAAGTAAGGTCTGCTCTTTCACAAGTCAAGCAACTCATCAAAGATCTAAGTACAGTGGTTGATTCTGAGTTTGCAAGACAAGAGATAGAAGATGCTGAAAAGAAAGGGAAAAAGATCAAGCAGATTGATCTGTTTGTCAAATCAAAGACATTCAGAATCAAATTCACAGATGGGTCTGGTATTTTCTTCAATCTTGAGTATTTCAATTTTTCAAAAGATATGCTGCTGCAAATAAAATCAGCTAGAATATCTTGTGATAAAGAAGAGATGAAGAGAGAATTTTTGAAGGCTATAGATCATAAGCTTGCACAGTTGTGAGTTTTTGAAAGCCTTGGTTTGTAAATAACAGTTTACTTATTTATTTCCATGTTTTTATAGAACTTAAAGTCTTGTAAAGAATTTAAGTTAGGGGGAGATTGTTGGGAAATAGTTTAAGTACATTCAAGCTGTTAGTTTAGACTTCTCAGACTGTTAGTAGATTTTACATGTAAATACAAAGTTCATGCTGCTAGTTGAAGAAACTCGAGCTGCCAGTGTAAAAGTTCAAGCTGCCAGAGCAAAACAACTCAAGCTGCTCAGTTCATGCTGTCAAGAGATTCAAGCTGCTCAACAGTTTCAGAAACAGAAAGTGCTGATTTTCAGGAAACGATATCTACATGAAGATTCCAGCATATCTACTATCAGAGAAGTCATAGTTCGTCAAGGAAACATATCAAGAAGCAATATAAATACAGAGAATAGGTCGTTCTATTGTGTAGGAGTTTCTGCATATTTTGAGTCTGTAATTGCTTTGTTGATTAAGTTTTCTTAAGCCTCTAAGGTTGTAAAACCCTAAGAACAGTCTGTGTTCTTCGTCTAATCAAACAGATTAGAGGTGATTGTAATTGATGAATTCAGCAATACAAACAGTCTTGATTAATTCCTGTGTGTTTATTTATTATTGATTCTGAAAGTTTTTGTTAAAATAATTAAGTGTTATTCCACAAACTTCTTGATTAAACTTTGATTCAAAGCAAGATTATTGATTTATACTCTGATAAGTTCAAATCAGTTAGTCTTGGTAATTCATATTTTAGATCCTGTCAAGCTGGGAACTCAGGAGGAAGAAAATGGGCCTATAGACTTTCCTTTAAGTATTAGGCAGGCTGCTTTTCTGAGGATGGGTTACAGCTTGGATGTTACTAAAACATCTTATATGAAGAGTGGACTCATAGGTCAATGGAGATTTCTGGCGCATGTATTCATGGTATGCTTCGCGGCCAAGAAAGCGGGATTCGATTATATTGTATCGAAGATCCAATCCGGGATGATCGCATTGGTGTATAATCGGCGTTTCAGTTTTTCGGAAATGTTTTTCTCAGAATTTGTTCATCAAATCACTGCTTCGGAAAGAGAAAGATTGTTACTGTGCCCCCGCTTCGTGATGATGCTCATCAGGCACTTTTTGCCGAATTTGCCGCAGCTAAATGAGATTCAAAGTGTAGCGGTTATCGACAAAAGGATTTTTGCTGATTGTTCTGCGCATAGAGGAAGGTTAGCAGTTCCGGTCGAGCGACCTTTGTTCGGGGCTGTAATAGACAGGAACTTTGTGGCACCAGATAATGCCAATTGGGCAGGTGAAGTAGAAGTTCAGCTTCGACAGCCACAACAACAGCATCAACAACCGCGTGCTCAGCAACAGAGGAGACGCCAAAGTCCTTCTGCGAGTCAAACTCAGGCAAGTAGGCCTTCGACCAGTCAACCTCAAGAGGCACAAGAGGCAGGGCCTTCAAGTGCACAACCCGAATCTGAGCAGATAGCGCAAACATTAGAGGAAATCTGAGCTTCTGGGCCTCATGCAAATGAAGAAATAACTGCTGAGCTTGTTGATCAACTGTTAGAGCCTCCAGAAGGAGAAAATGATGTTCTTAGGGATGTAGATGAATATCAACCTGATCAAACCGGTAATGACATGTCATCGTCAGCTACTGAGTCTGAAGATATGGAGGAGATAGAGGTTGAAGTTCCAGAGTCGGTTACAGCAGAACCAACCGTTCAGATAGGAACTTATGGGTTGAGATTGGTAGTGAATGAAGAAGCTTCAAGGCGGAGAGCATCACGAGAGTCTGATGACTCTGATTTTGAAGAAGAAGAGGTCGCTCCATTATTGACAAGGCAAAGGGCTAAGCGTCATCGCTTTATGCAGGGAGCTACCTCCGCTTCAGCTACACAGCCTGAAATTCCTCAGCCTCAGGACCCTCAAACTACCATTCCACCATCACCACCACATGTTGAACCGTACATCCCATCACCCATCATTCCGACTCCAATACAATCCATTCCATCCACCTCATCCACCTACACAGACAATCAAAGGTTTTTACAGCTAAAAGATAGAGTTGACTTCCAACAGATCCAAATCCTTGGCCTGACAACGGCTATCGGTGAAATTCAGAAGCATAACGCAAATCTAGATAATGAGAATGCCGACCTGAAAAAGATTGTGGACAAAGTACAGGAAGAGAACTTGGAGCTGAAAACTTTTGTCGCTGATCAAGCAGCTGAAATAAGATCGATGTGCTCCCTGATTGAGCAATTACTGAAAAATATAAAGGCTCAGGGGGAGACATCCTGCCGTGATCAAGTAGAAGTGCGCAGGGATGATGATGATGATAATGAAGATGACAATGGCAATGATCCCAGCACACAAAGACAGAATGAGCCAGTAGATTTTTCTGCTGCTCAGGATGCTCAGGCTCAGGGGGAGCCGAGTCAATCAGGAGCTAAAGAAGGTGAGGCTAGTTCATCAAAGGTCTCAGAAAGTGAAGTGCGTGAGATAGTTGACGCATTGATGGATATTGATGAAGAGCCATTAGATTTGGAATTTGATTTTGAAGAAGATGTAGAGGATCTGGAAGAAGGAGAGTTCGTTCCAGATGATATTACTGACTGGAAGTCTGATGATGAGGTTGTGATTGATGAAGACGACAATGTAAATGAAGCAATTATTCAATCACAGCCTGTCACAGAATTATATGAGCATACTGATCAACATGTAATAGATATTGATGACATCAAAGTGGCTTCGGTAGATGATTCAGAAATGAAAGAGGCTGAAAGAGAGCCGAGCAGAGCTGAATTGCTAAATCTTTGGTTCCGCAAGGAAGAGAAGAAGACTGAGCCAAAAATAAAGAAGACGATGAGGATTTCAGGAGCAGAAAACTTCTCTGGAGGTATTATTAGCTGGTTCTTCGACAGGGAACTGCAGCTTTTTATTCTAAAGAGAAGATATGGGCTCCAATACCTGAGGCGCAAGCTTAAAGTATTCAATACATTGTCGAAGGTAGAGGTGAAGGAGCTAGCATGGAAAGAGTTTATCAATATCGGGAATGATCCCTATGCTGAAGTGATCGCTAAGATAATCAGACGAGAAGGGAGATCTGGAAGGTTTGAGAGACTCCAACCGAGGTCTGGCAAAAGAGTAGAGGATGGATCAAGGATAGATCCTCATACGGGAAGGCCTTGGGCCAGAATGGTTTATAAACCAGTCAAATGCTTAAGAAGGGTCCCAATGAAGAAGATGCCTCAAGATATTTTGAGCAACATGAAGTGGTGGTACCTTGATAATGAAACTGTTGAAGCTATCATGGAGGATCAAGACGACAAAGTTATTTTGAGAGTGTATGATCCTCTGCATCTGATGAATCTGTCAAAGGACGATCTGAAGAAGCTTCATGGCCAACATATCTTCTTTCATGAAGGATGGAGATCTGAAGCCAGAAAGTTCCAAAAAGTTGTCAGAATATGTATAGATGCAGGTATATACGCAGGTAGTAGTATATATAGATCTAGTACTTAATCAAGATGTAAATAGTTAGAAGCTATCGTCAAGGGGGAGTCTGTTGGTACACCCTGTGTGACGATAGCAGTCTAAGTGATCTAACATTTTGGTTTAAGTAATATACAAAGTATTGAGTTTTAACGAGTGTTGGATATATATGTTTATATGTTTATATATGTTTGACAGTTATTGATTGTATGTTTGAACTTGATGTAACATATTACAAGAAGTTCAAACATAAAGTTCAAAGATAAATTCAAGCATAAGTTGAAAACATAAGTTTCAATACTTAGTTAAATATGTGAAAGAGTAAATTCGAATACTCTAAGGACTAGGATTCGAATCTAGATCAGATTCGAATGAGTCTCTTAGGTAGATTCGAATGTGCTTCTTAGGCAGATTCGAGAGTGTCAAAGGGACAAACTCGAATGGGCCTTGGGCCTGATTCGAGTTTGGCCCATGGCAGACTCGAATTAGCCTCTATAATTAGGGATAGACTCGAATTATTATCAGACTTTTTGCAGAATTCGAGAAAGATTAAGCAAAAGGCGATTTCGAGTTTATCATCAGTTTTAGTGTTCTTTCGGAGAGAATCAATTCGTAGGTGCGTCCGTAGTAGTTCGTGCAGCTTATTGATAGTCTCCGTGTTCCTGGTGAGTGTTGTTACCGTCTACCCGTTAACGAGGATTCCGCACTCGTTGACGGTTCCGCGTCTAGATAGATCTCGTAGTGGTAGACCTTACATTATTTTAATAAAAGCTTTCAGAATCCATAACAGATAAATATAATTGAATAAACAAAATTGCTTGTATTGCTGAACTGAATGATTACAATCACCTCTAATCTATTTGATTAGACGAAGAACACAAATTGTTCTTAGGGTTTTACAACCTTAGAGGCTTATGAAAACTTAAACAAAAGCAATTACAAACTTAAACGTGCAGAAACTTGATACAATAGAAAAACCTATTCTATGTATTTATAATGCTTTCTGATTTGTTTCCTTGAAGGACTCTGACTTCTATGATAGTAGATATGCTGGAATCTTCGTGTAAATATCTTTTCCTGAATATCAGTACTTTCTGTTTATGAAACTGTTGAGCAGCTTGAATCACTTAGCAGCTTGAACAGAGCAGCTTGAGTGAATTTACTCTGGCAGCTTGAACTTTTATACTAGCAGCTCGAACTTCTTCAACTAACAGCATGAACTACTTACACAGAAAATCTACTAACAGTCTGAGAAATCTAACTAACAGTTTGAACTACTTAGAATATTTCCCAACATTCCTCCTCTTCTCCCCCTCATGAGGAGCATCATCGGAGTCTTCATCATGAGCCTCATGCTTTCTTTTTGATCCAGAAGCGTGAGACTTACACGTCTGCTCAATAACTGATAGTCGTTCTGATAAGGATCCTAGAGCACTCACAACCGTGTTTTCTAACCCCATCATTCTGCCCATCATTTCATCGAACTGCTCAAAACAATAGTCTCTCAGCTCATTATTAGTAATTTGTCGCTCTTCTTCTTCCATTGCTGCACTAGTCTTCCCTTTCAACAATTTTTGAATATTTGTCATTTGATTCATCATCTTTGTATATTGATTTGTCATTTGAGATGTGACTCCACTAATTGCCTCATTCAACTTTGAGTCCGTAATAAAGGGTAACACGCTCACACCTGGGTCACGAAGACTTCCAGTTATCACAACGGTTGAACTTGTGTAAATTACTTCTGTGTGGCCTGTGCTTAGCGATGACATTGTTGTAGCTTCGATAAGACTTCCAACTACTTCAAGTGAAGGGGCAACAGATGCTTCCAATATTGTAGTTGTTCTGACAGGGACACTTAGTCCTCCTATACTTACTTCAACACATGAAGTAGACTCAAGTATCCTAATTTGAATTTGTTCTGTTATAGGTGCATGAAGAAATGTACACTCGGGCAGCTGTGTACTTGTTTCAATATGCATGGAATCCGAATGATCCCAGGATAGAGTATGTGCTAAGTCCCGGTTAAAAAATGAAACATCTCCTTGTTGAGAAGGAGATGAGTAGCCAGTTGGGTGTGCAGTCGCCAGTAGGTTACTGGCTGCTTCAATGCTAACTCTCACAGGAGAGCTAACAACAGATCTGGTGTCCCGACTTTCTTGGGTAGGGATCTCCCTCACACTTACCACCTCATCCACCTCTTTTTCTGGTAAACTCACAGTTGGAGACTGTTAGATATTTAATTTCGATCATGTGGACTTGTTTTGTAATAATTATTTACTTAGTATTTAGTCTTGTATTTAGTTTCCTTGTAATTTATTTCCTTGTAAAAGTCTAGGGGCCAAAGGTGATAATGCCTCATAGTTAATTAAATGAAGCTATGTATAGCTCCTAGGGTTTCACAATGAAATATACGGTTGAATATTCTAATATCACAGCAGCCGCCATCTTGCATTTACTCTCAATATTCTTATTGTCTTTTCTTCATCATTGCCTAATTATTGAGCTTTGTTCTTCTTGGGTTTTGATAAGAAATCATTAAGGTGCTGAAAATCGGGAATACATAGTTACAATTGGTATCAGAGCCTCAAAGGTGGATTTCAACTTGCTTTCTATCGGATTCTGCTGGTTTCTTCATGTTCTTCGAGTTCTTCATCTTCTTCACCGGTTAGATCCTTTTCTTCTTTAGTTTTCGAACGTTTTTTGTGTTATTATACTCATATAATCATCACATTATCCTCCTATATTGATTTCGAGCTCATTCAGTTCAATCTTTTCACTAAAATCATCCATAATCGGTTCTTTTGAAAAATATAAAAAATATGGGTTTTTAGTGGGTTTTTGCTTGGTTTTTACTGATTTTTAAGTGTTTTGGTATATTTTAAATCATCAAAAGTGTTTAAAATAGTTTCCCAATCATTTAGCAACATTTTTAGGCCTTAAATCTGCTAAAATCGACATCTAAACTGTTCTGGCTTAGCATTTCTGCTTAAAACCTGCTGTAATTCGGACCTTCAACTGTAGCATTTCGGACCATCCTAGATCCCAATTCGGACTCATTTCGGACCACCCTAGATCCCAATTCGGACTCATTTCGGACCATTTAAAACCCTAGTTCGGACCTCATTTCGGTCCACTTCGGATCCGACTTAGGTGTATTTCGGACCACCCTGTGCCTATTTAGGACCCTAATTCGGTCCCATCCGAACTTCGGACCATCCGAAGTTCATATCAGCCATTCCCATTTTCATATTTTGGACTTATGCTTTAATTTTAAATTCTCACTTCGGACCATATCCATTTCGGACCATCCGAATTCAGTCCCCTTCCTGGACGATTCAATTAGTGCCTGTCCGAATTAGTCACTGTTCACCCGAACTCGGACCATCCGAATTCGGTTCCATCACACATCCGAACTACCCTCTGTTCATCCGAACTCTCAACTGTTCATCCGAATCCGGTTCATCCGAATTCGGTCCATCAGACTTAATTCATCCGAACTAGGTCCCTGCCCTGTCCAATCATAGTGTCTATTCGAATTCGACCCCGTCCGAATTGATTCCCATCCGAACCCAAGGTTCATCCGAATTCGGTACACGTCCGAATCACAGTTGATCCGAATTGCTGCTCATCCGAATTCCATCTCATCCGAACTCAGAACATCATCCGGCTTAGCACCATCCAGTGTGTTATTCTTCCGCAGTCCAGCCCATCCGTTTCAAGTTTCCACCTTCAAGATCTTATCTGTTAAATCAGCACCCACATCATGTCTCGTGAAGCTCTCGTGCTCGGATCTGAGAACAGATCACCTGTTCTCTATCCAGATGAGTATGAACAATGGAATTCCCGGTTCCTCAAATTTGTCGGAATGCAACCGCTTGGGAACCTAATGCTTCAGTCCATCTCCGAGGGTCCCGTGATCTACTATCGGGAAATTTCAGCCAGACCCGAGGCTGTCCCCCCTGTGTTAGCTTCGAAAGTTGAACAAGAGCCCGCGAATGACGCCGAGAGAGACAGGCAGCATGCCGATAAGAGGGTGGAATATTTGATCTATCAGGCCCTCCCCACTGATATCTTGGTTGGCGTAGACAGCAAAATCTCTGCCAAAGAAATGTGGGACGAATTGGAAGTCCAAATGCTGGGGGCAGATCTCGATGATCGCGCTAAGATAGAGGAAGCGAAGGCTAAGTTTACAGAATTCCGAGCCAAAGACGGGGAACCTCTGCAGGCTACGTTCACAAGGTTTTGTGCAGTACTGAATGAGTTAAACAAACTGCACATAAAATAGGACAGGGATGACATAAACATACAGTTCAGACCATGCTGCTGAGGGGGAGACAATGAAAAATCCACCAGCATGTCTGATGGCCACAACCGACGATCCCGAATGCTCATCATCCGGTTCAGAGACAAATGAGGTATATTCCTGTTACATTCCAGAACATGTAAATAATTTATCTGTAAATAATGAATGTACATTGCACACACATTTTCTTGATCTACAAGCTAGGTTAAATGCTGAAACTGCAAAGTGTGTACAGGCTGAAAATCTAGCTCAAACATTGAAAGAGTCGTCTCAATTATATCAATCAAAGTGGTTAACCAATCACAATGTTATAAAACAGATGTTAATCGAAAAAGTAGATGTTCAGGACAGGAATATATATCTTGAATCGTGTATGGATAGGTTATCAAAAAAAAACTCTCGTTAAAAGAAGAAATTTTTGTACTTTCAAAACAATTAGATACAGTAAATATGGAAAATATAGACAGTTTAGAAAACTATAAAATGATTGAAGAAGAAAGGATAAGTTTGTACTCACGAATAAAGACCCTTGACGATGCATTTTTAAAAAGGGGTCAAACAGAACAAACTATTCACTTAAATCAGCCTAAAGAAACTAGGTTTTACCATTCTAAACAAGGAATCGGTTTTATAAATCCTAAATATTTGGAAAAGGCCCAAAAAGTTTTACCTTTATTTTATGACATTAACTATATGGGAGTTGGGCTTAAATCTTTCTTTTTTGAGTCATCAAAAGAAGTTTTAAACTAAGAAAATGAGAAACGTGTTGATCATAAAGAAAAACAAATTTCTTTTCAGTATGAAGAACTTAACGAAAGTTATCCATCTAGAGTACCCACTTTAGAGGAAGACTACTTGTCAACTTATTCAGAAGCTGAATTGAAAACAGAAACTGTAAAACCAATTCCTCAACTTTATATTCCTACAAAAGTTCTCCAACATCAAATTAATGTTTTAGAAAAGGAATTGAAGTCGTCTCAAAAGAAAGCTCTTGACCTTCAAGATGCTCTTCTTAAGAGCGAAGAAAAATTGGTAAATCAAACTTTTCAACAAACAGTGGAATTAACTGTCTACAGAGAAAATTTTGACATGGTTTCTCAAAAATTGAAGGATTTTTCAAAAGAACAAACAGTTTCCCATTCCACCAAAATCCCATATGTGTCATCAAATAAAGGTAAGGCTAAAACTGAAACTTCTTCTTTCTTTTATAAAGGTGAGTGCTCAAAATCGTTTAAAAATGAGTTTTCTAAAAAGACTCAGATCCAATCTAAGTCTTTTAAGAAACCCACTCACCAACAAAAAGAAAATTATGTCAAGTCTAAATCTTCCATGCTTACTGACTCTAATCGTTTTGTTCCTACAGATTATGTAAGAAGAGTTCCAAAAACCACCATGCTGGATTTTTCAAGTTTTTTCGTGAAGAAGGCTATAATGCCAAATGAATCTGTTACTAGAGATAGGATGTCTGTAATCTCTAAAAACAATGTGTGTAACGATGTACCGAATTCTGTTGCTTCTTTAAAGTGCTCTTTAAGTGAATTATTTAATCTATGTCAAACTCGTTATAGACGACAGGTTCCTGAAATGAATGCTTTCGTGCCATACCCTGTCAAAAGAATTCGGAAAAAGAAAATAAAAAATGTTGCATCATCAGCCACAAATAAAATTGAGACTTGTCCGCTGCCGAGCCCAAAACCAAAGCAAAGGTCAAAAAGGTCTCAAAAAGTCAAACACCAAAGGCAATTTCATCGCCTAAGGTTCCAAAGCCCAATAAATCCAATCTTCAATGGATTCTAAAGGGTTATGCATTCGGACCACACAAAAATGCTAAATGATTCCTAAAACTGCACATGTGCCATATACATCTGGAACTCCTAACAAAAAGGGACCCATATTGAGGTGGGTACCCAAAGTTGTGTGATCTTTATGCAGATGGTTCTTGGTTACTTCTGATCAAGACCCGTTCTTCAATGAAATGGATTCTAGTTACCATAGACTAGGACCTGTTCTTTTGCTTGTCGGTTGTGCTTAAACCGATACGTTTGGCTTCTGTGCACACAGCTCAGGACCCGGTCTTCACTCATCATGTTTTCTGAACATCTCGGTTCAGAACACGGTTTGATTGTAAATAAACGATGGATGTGTTTGAATGCATATAGTTTTTCATTATATGAATTTATTTGCTTTTCAGGCTAAATCCATTTGATATATGGATTCGGTTTGCTCCAAACATATGACGGGAAGAAGAGAATTGATGTCCAACATAGTTGAACAGTATTGCGGAACGGTAAAATTCGGGAACAACCATCAGGCTCATATTAAAGGATACGGGGACTTAGTTATAAATAATCTAGTCATCAAGGACGTTGACTATGTTGAGGGATTCTCGCATAATCTATTTAGCATAGGACAGCTCTGTGACAAAGGACTAGAGGTAACGTTTAGAGCTAAGAACTGCAGTGTGAGGAGTATGGATGGAAAAGAAATTTTATCTGGTTCCCGAAACTCTAACCTCTACCCCATTGACGTAGCCAAGCTCATAGTAAAGGATAACATTTGCCTCTTATCAAAAGCCTCTTCAAAAGACTCTTGGTTATGGCATCGAAGGCTATCCCACTTGAATTTTGACAATATCAACAAGCTGGCAGCGAAACAATTGGTCAAAGGTCTCCCTGAATTGCGTTATGAAAAGGACCATCTTTGTGGAGCTTGTGAGAAAGGAAAGATGAAACGATCATCTCACAAACCAAAGCCTGAACCATTAACGAAAAGAGTATTGGAGTTACTTCACATGGATTTATGCGGACCGATGCGGACACAGAGCATAAACGGGAAGCGATATGTGTTGGTTATCGTTGATGACTATTCACGATATACCTGGGTCAGGTTCTTGCGATCCAAGGATGAGACAGCTCAAGAAATCATAGATTTTATAAAGAGTGTCGAGACCTAACAGTAGCTGTCAGTTCAATCAATCAGATTCGATAACGGCACGGAGTTCAAGAACTCGGTAGTTGAGGGCTTCCTTCGATCCAAAGGTATTCAGCATCAATATTCTGCTTCTAGAACGCCACAACATAATGGGGTCGTGGAAAGGCGTAACCGTACGCTTGTGGAAGCCGCTCGTACAATGCTCACATACTCAAAGCTACCTCCATTCTTGTGGGCCGAAGCCGTATCAACAGCCTGCTATACACAAAATCGCTCCATTATCCATAAGTGCTTTCACAAAACTCCTTACCAACTCTTTTTGAATAAAGTGCCATTTATCAAGTACTTACGTGTATTTGGTTGCAGGTGCTATGTGCTGAACGATAAAGACAACCTCGGGAAGTTTAACGAAAAGGTGGATGAAGCGATCTTCATTGGATACTCATCCAACTCGAAGGCCTATCGCGCATTCAATACCCGAACCAGAACAGTCAATGAAAGTGTGCATGTCACATTTGATGAGTTGGCTGAACTGGCACCCAAAGTTGATCATACAGGACCTCGCATTACTCAAATGCCATGAGACTCTTCTAATAACCCCATTTCTTTTTCTTCTTCTGATTTAGTTAATTTGTTTGATCATTTTTACGTAGAATTTTTCGGTCCTAATGCTAATGTGTCTAATGTTGTCAATAATGTAGGTAATCCTTCCAATTCAACTGCACCACAAAGTTTCTCCGCTCCATCTTCATCTACATCATACCCTCATCCATCAACATCATCCACCGATACATCCGCAGTTGAATCTACTCCTGTAATACCCTCACATATGATGCCGAATATCATTCCCTCACCTGAACACTCGGAAATCGAACCGGAACCAGTGGTACCATCATTTGAAACCATTGACCATGAATCTTCATCCATACCCACTTTAACCACTGAGATTCCATCCCGAACACCCCTTCCACACGAGATTAAATGGACCCGAAGTCACCCAACAGATCAAATCATTGGTGATGTTTCAATGGGAGTCTAAACTCGTAGGGCGTCTGCTAATGAATGCCTCTTCGCATCATTCCTTAGTATGATAGAGCCCGCTCGTGTGGATGAAGCCCTAAAAGATCCAGATTGGATAGTTGCAATGAAAGAGGAACTCAACCAGTTTGAACAGCTCAGAGTATGGTGGTTAGTTCCCAAACCAAAAGACCGTACAGTGATCGGAACAAAGTGGATTTTTAAGAACAAACGAGATGAGAACGGCATTGTGATAAGGAATAAAGCGAGACTTGTTGCCAAAGGCTACCGACAACAAGAAGGGATAGATTATGACGAGACCTTCGCTCTAGTTGCACGGATCGAAGCAATCAGAATCTTCTTGGCGTACGCGGCACACAAGGATTTCAAAGTGTACCAAATGGACGTCAAGACTGTCGTTCTAAACGGTGAACTTAACGAAGAGGTGTATGTTGAACAACCACAAGGCTTTGTTGATGCACATAAACCTGACCATGTTTATGTGCTAGATAAAGCCCTTTATGGTTTAAAACAAGCACCTCGCGCATGGTATGATAGTCTTTCTAATTTCCTTATTTCTGCCGGTTTCCGTAAAGGTGTGGTGGACACAACTCTATTCACTGAAAGGGAAGGCCCACATATAATGCTAGTACAAATATATGTCGACGACATTATATTTGGATCTACTGACAGTAATTTCTGTAAGGATTATTCAGCCCTAATGGAGTCCAGGTACGAGATGAGTATGATGGGCGAAATGAACTTTTTCCTCGGATTACAAGTCAAACAACTTGAGGATGGGATTTTTGTGAACCAGTCGAAATATACTCTTGACATTCTCAAGAAGTATATGTTAGACTCTTGCACGAGTATCGCAACTCCCATGGCCTCCAACTGTAAGTTAGACACTGATCCTTCTGGAAAAAGTGTCGATAATACAACTTACAGAGGGATGATAGGATTCTTACTGTATCTGACTGCTAGTAGGCCGGATATAGTGTTTTCAACATGTCTTTGTGGTAGATTTCAGGCCGAACCGAAAGAATCACACCTAACTGCGGTAAAACGTATTTTTCGTTATCTTAAGGGTACACCCGATCTTGGTCTATGGTATCCAAAGGGAACCGATTTCGATCTTACCGCTTTTTCAGATGCTGATTTCGCAGGTTGTAGAGTTGACAGAAAAAGCACGTCGGGAGGAATACAGTTCTTGGGAGATAGACCGGTGAGTTGGTCCTCCAAAAAGCAGAATTGTGTTTCAACATCCACAGCTGAGGCTGAGTATGTAGCAGCTGCAAGCTGTTGCTCTCAAGTGCTGTGGATGAGAACACAATTACGCGATTATGGATTCTCACTCACCAATATCCCGATTTACTGCGATTCTCGGAGTGCAATTGCCATCTCTTGCAATCCCGTGCAGCACTCTCGAACGAAACACATAGATATCAGGTATGATTTTATTAAAGATCACGTAGAAAAGGGAACCATTGAGTTGTATTTTGTTGGCACGGAATATCAACTTGCGGATATATATACTAAAGCTTTAGACGAACCTCGTTTTCAGTTTTTAGTATCCCATATCGGCATGTTGAATCCGCCTTCCAATTAAATATCAGATATTGTCTTAAATAATTCTATTTCAATCTATGATGATTGAAATTCCTTTATTTTAGAAAATATCTGTTATTTAAATTTAAGGATTGTGTCACAAAATTGAAACTCAATATTTCCTTATCTGTGTACATTTTTAATAATTAATGATCCTGACAAATTGCTGTGTGAATTGTTCATCACGAAGTGGGACGCAAACATAATCCAGGTTTGTCTGAATCTTTAAGGCTAAAAAGGTTCAAGAACTTTATCTGAAAAAGAAAAGGAAAGGAACATGTATCTATTTGAGGGGGAGTATAGTTAGGATGTTAATTTTTATAATTCTTTGTTTCTTTTTAATTTTTGTAGTTAAATTCTAAATTTTAGGTTTGTCATAGTTTAATTTATTTTTAAGTTTAAATTTAATAGGTCAGAAAAATCCCAAATAGATTTTATTTGTTCAAATTTATCAAAAAGCCAAAAAATATTTTAGTTTATTTTATTTTATTTTAGTTTATTTTTATCATAATTTAAATAATAAAAGAAAATACCAAAAATATTTTATTTTGTTGTTTCAAAGAAAAACTCAAAAAGATGTTATAAATTGGGCTAAACTTTTGTTTAAAATTTTTATTGATTAAGGCCCAATATTTTTTTGTTCTTGTGTCTATGTGTGTGGTTGTGTCCAAATCCGGCGGCCCAACCCTATTTGGGCGCGGATCCTCTCTGCCCCGAACCCGACCCGAGCGCTTATATATTGGTGGGTCAAACGGTCAACACCCACCTTCCTTCATTCTCAAGTTTTCTTCTTCTTCTTCTTTATTTTTCTTCCTCTCTACCGTCGCCGACCACCGCCTACACCACCATTGCCATCCATTCCAAGCTTTTGGAACCCTAATTTTTCTCGATTTTCTTGCATTTTTCTACTTCGGCATCATCAGGTAACTTCTTTTTAACTTTATTTCAGCTTTTAATGTCTTATATTGTGTGTTTGATTTTCAATTTTTTCTTACTTCTTCATTTCGGTTTTTACTCATTTTAGGTAGTTTAATGTGTTATTTTTACTTTGTTGTAGTTAGATAAAATGTTCCTTATATGTTTGTAGTCTTGGATCTTTAATTTCATGCATTTTGTCACCATTTTAACTGTTCACGTTGAAACTTGCATGAACTCATTAACTGCTAACATGCATTTCGGACGTCCGAATTCGGACCAAGCCCCGAATTCGGATGTCCCACTTAGACTAATTTTCAAGTTTTTCAACATACAAAAACCGATTTCGGTCCACTGTTGATCCGAATTCGGTCCTTCAAAATTTTCAAAATTTCATTTAAGTCTAAGTGTGTTCTGTACTGTTCATCCGAACTCGGATGGAATCCGAATTCGGTCCTTATCCGAATTTTGTGTTCCATCCGAATTAGGTTCTTTGGTTTCCTTTGCATGCATTCTATCCGAACCAGCATCCGAATTCGGACCATCATTCCCCACATCATCTGAATTCGTTCAAATCCTCATCATCACTTAAAACCATTTCGGTCCCCATCCGAATTTGGACCATCATGATGTATCATCCGAATTCGGACCCCCAACCATCATACATCATGCATCATCCGGATTTCGGCCGGATCCGAATTTGGTGACACTGTTCATCCGAATTCGGACCATCCGAAGTCCAACACTTAGCATATTTTTTAAAATTTTTAATTTTTGCATTTTCACTATAAATCATAAAAATCCAAAAATATTTTCATTTCGGTGCACCATTGATTAGAGTTAGGATTGGTGTTTGAGTGAAAAAGTCTGATCTAACATCGATCTCTTAACGATTGACTTTGGACTTTATTAGTAGAATTCTATTTTACTAATAAAGACCCGATGCTTTAAACAGATCAGGCAGTTTCTACATCACACTTATCTAGACTTCATCTCAATGTCATATCATATCAAGTCATGCGTTCTAACTTTGATGCACCTTTGCAGGATGATGGAACCAGCTGTTGTCCTCACCATACCCCATCCCCCGATTCCAAATAATAACGCCCAACTACCCGAACAATCCATCCTCCCACAAGCCGACTTTGTCGAGTTTATACCTCATAACTGGCAGCTCGATGTCTCCATCCTCACCAAGGAACCACAAACCCTCGCCTTCGACATCCTCCTTCACCACCCCATATATTACGCCCTGTCTACCGCAATCGCCGTTCCCCAGATATACTTGCAACAATTCTGGAACGGATTGCACTATGTTCCTGACGCTGAACCCTTCTTCACAACCACCATTGACTATGTCCCAGTCAAAATCACCATCGCTGCCATAGCCATATACTTCGCCTTCCCGCCGAAACTTATTTGCCAAGCCACCTTCAGTTTGATCCCATCCTTTCCATCCCAGAAACCCTCGCCGAAATACAAACTTTGGGTTATCACGGCCCCCTTACAAAACCATCAGATTTTAAAACCAAGCATCTCGAGTCTCATTGGAGAATTCTCTTCGATGTCATTAACAAATGCTTCACAGCAAAGCATTCAGGCCACGACTTAGCCTCCGCCCAGGTCCTCGCCATGTTCACAGGTTTTGCTTTCGATCGCCATGTAGATTATGCAGTGTTCCTTTTTGAGGAGTTAAAAAGAGTTCATATGGAAAGGGGCACCAAAAGAGGCCGCAAATACATCCCGCTGCAACGGTTTTTGCAGCTGATCATTCAATATGCGATGGATAACGATGATGACATCCATGAGCGCCCAGAGGCTGATGTCTACCCTACCGTGGCTATTCAAAAACTAAATTTTCCAAAAGGGGATCCGTCAGTGCCTATAATGACTATCCCGTTGTCTCTAATGCTAAAGGCAATGGAATTGGAAAGGGTTAGGGCCTATATTCGAGTGTTTTATCCGGATGAGGCTCAGTCAGAACCTACTGAGTCTAGCCAATCCGAAGGTGAGGCCAGAATGAGTGAGGATGAGGGAGATCAGGCGGAGGTACAACAATCAGTTGGGATAGGTGAGCGGGAGCCTGTGTTTGTGAGTGAGGGAGAAGGTGGTGAGGCGGCAGAGGCGGCGGATTCCGAACGAACCGTCTCTGTCGCACGAGGGATAGATATCCATTCTGAGGGTGACCGCAGCTCTATCAGCCGGACAACCCACCAAAAGACCATCAGTCCAATGGTCGAAATCACCCCTACCATCCACTTGGTATCCCCTCAAAGGGAAACCACTTCATTCCACGGGGATTTTACACATACGCCATCGCCCTCTCATTCGGAGAGTGGCGGTGTTGAACGAGGTCACACTCCTCCCCACGTGACCGAACTTCCTTCATTCACGATTCCATTCCCCCAAATACACACGACGCATGATGCCTCTGTGGCATCCCCAAGAGCTGCCTCCGTGGCAGCTCAACAAACTTCCGGATCTGAGCATCCCATAGTGGAGCCAGAAATGACGGAAGGAAGACCTGAAGTGGCTCCATCAACGTCATCCACTTCAGGCCATCTCCCCATCAACTTGGAGATGCTAACGGCAGCTCTTCGTGCTGCCGGTGTTATTACCCGGGCTGACCTGGACGCCCAAAAGGAAGCTGCTGAGGAACGTCACACCGCCCTTCTCTCACTTATAAAGGGTAAGGGTGTCGCTTCTGAAGCTATGCCTCCACCAGGATCCCATTCAGTCCAAGCACAGTTTACAGAGCTCTCGGACAAAATCGATGCGCTAACTCGTCTTATCGTTCAAGTCCAGGAGCAACTGAACTCCAGAATGGACCGCCTGGAATCGGTCGTTATCGAGCTACAGTGTCGTCCTCAGGCTGAGTCCCAGAAAAGGAAACATGACGATCAGGACGACCCTGATCGTCATGAGGGGGAGAAACGACAGAAAACTCAGTCTGAGGACCCAATGTTGTTTGTAAGGGGAGCAGAGACCGAAGGTACACAGATTCAGGGGTCAGGGGATCAGACTTATGAGGCTACGAGACGTTAATGATAGAGTATGAACCTTTACAAATTGAAGGTCCAGCTCCTTTAGATCTTATGTCAGCAATGGTGAAATATGAACCTCAATGTGAAAAAGTAGAAATCATATTAGTGTCTGACTCAGACTCTGATACTGATAACGACTATCTCTTTCTCACACCAAAGCCTGAACCCCAATCACCGCAAAAATCATCCTCCCCAATTGAAGTTTTGGATTCCCCAACCCATGCACCTCAAGATCAAATAACTTCTACCATCCAATCACATTCACCTACTCCCATAGAAACTCCATCAATCCAAATCACTCCCACACCAAAAGAAATCCCATCAGTTATACCTACCCCATAAGTCCAAACAACCCTTCCAACTCAATCAGCTCCGCCTGCTCACATTGCCGAATCTTCAGGGTCCCGAACTGTCGATTGCTTTGCTACAAGAGATGTCACCGCAATATACGACATGACAGACGTAGCATGGATCAACTGGTATTCAAGGGGAAAAGTTCATAATCTCGATGCAAAAACAAAAGAAGAATTGAGTCAGGACCGGAGGGCTAGAGTCTTGAAACTTCTTGAGGTTCCTCCCGCCGAATAGAAGAACATCCGGTCCAGGGGTTAAAAGAATTCTTGAAGAAGTTCCCGGCTGAACAGTTTCAGAATCCTTTCTTAGAAGAAAGATTCAAGATGGTATTTAGAAAGAAGTCGGGGTCTTACAGTAGACGTCTTCTTATGGTGATGATCGATGCATCTCGAGCCGTTCAAGCAGAATATAATCAGATGATGCTAAGGGAAAAGAGAGATAAGAGCAAATATTGGTCTAAATCCAAAATTGTAAAGATCAATAACATCCACATGTACAAAAGGGCCAGAGTGTTCACTCTGGCCTTCGAGGTACTCAGAGAAGACGGAACAGTTCAAGAATTGTATGAAAGCGACCTTGATTTTGTAAACATAGACGACATCGAGCTTCTGCACAAGAAGATGAAAAACAAAGTCAAGGGTCGTCTGACTCACATGACTGATCTTGCAGCCCTGGTCCGATGCATGAATCGCCGCTCAATTATAATGTGCCTCAGAGATTTTCAGATGGCAATTGAGAGTGCTCTAGTTTAAGTGGGTCTGAAAGCTCCTGATCAAGATATATTTTTGGTAGACCACTATCCGGCGTACAAAGTTCTGCTTCGAGGACAGCCAGGTGTTATTTTTGAACCAGAAAGGTTATAAAAGATTCATGAGCTTTGAGGATCTTCCATGTTACTCCGACGCCACTATCAGATTGGTTCGAGCCTCGCTTACTCAGAAAGTTCAAGATTTTGACGCTCAACCAAATCCGGAACTCAGATGCTCACCGAAGGAGATTCAGGATATCCTCAGCAGCATAGAATACCTGAACGAAAGGCTACATTTGAGACAAGTGGTCAGACGCTTTGACGTCATCCTTGGACTCAGAGAATCCACTGATCATGCCAGAGTCCCAGGGCCTCCACAATGATCGAAAAGGGGGAGATTGTTAGATATTTAATTTCGATCATGTGGACTTGTTTTGTAATAATTATTTACTTAGTATTTAGTCTTGTATTTAGTTTCCTTGTAATTTATTTCCTTGTAAAAGTCTAGGGGCCAAAGGTGACAATGCCTCATAGTTAAATAAATGAAGTTATGTATAGCTCCTAGGGTTTCACAATGAAATATACGGTTGAATATTCTAATATCGCAGCAGCCGCCATCTTGCATTTACTCTCAATATTCTTATTGTATTTTCTTCATCATTGCCTAATTATTGAGCTTTGTTCTTCTTGGGTTTTGATAAGAAATCATTAAGGTGCTGAAACATATCGGGAATACATATTTACAGAGACATCTCAATTTCTCCAGCTCCTCTCATATCATTATTATCATCATCATCTTCACCTTCATTTCCGCCTTCTAGAATGTTTGACAAAGTACGCTCAAAATCAGATCCACTCTCACCACCCCTTACTTCCTCCGCAACACCCTCAATCTCAGATAGGTTTCCCTGTACATCAACCCCATTTTGATGTACCTGCTCACCTATGTCTCCGTGGGCAGGAAAACTCGGTTCTTGAGTTTCCATCGGAGCATGATCTACTCTATACAATCTCACACTCTTAGCATTCTCATCTGCATACTTCAACAACGCTTCAGGAATCAACATGATATTTGCATTGGGGTTGTCCTGAACTTTGTGAAGGCTCATCATAACGTAATCTGGACACTTTTGGGAACTTGATCTTTTTTGGAATTTTGTCGTTGGCCCTCAAGATGCATCTAATCAGAATTTGAATGAATATTTGCAACGGCACAAATTTTCTGGCTCTATTGGTTGTCTTTGCAAGCACCACTTTTTTCAGGTCTTCCCAGATACATTGGGAAAAATCATAACGCTTATTAAATGCTATACCATGAAAGAGACTTAGACAATGTATGCTTCCTCGGTCTATACCAGTGTGCTTTGAGGTCATACATCTGTTGATGATGCCAAACAGTGTATACCACTCTCCATTTAGGCCGTTTCTGTGTAACAACCTAGCTTTTAACCCAACTTTAATTTCAATATTTGATTCAATAATGTAATTTAATTACATTATTTCTTTTGTAATTTAATTAAGTCGTGAAATTATTTAATTAAGTTGTATATTTTGTGACAAATTATTTGCATGATCAAATTTAAAAGTGATGTAATATACAAAAGTGGAGGGGTTAAATCTGCACATATAGCTACATTAAAATATATAAACCAAATTGAGGCATAAATGCTCATTTATCACCATTTAAGAAAAAAATTTAATTTTCTCTCATTCTCTCTCTACAACTTACGGCATCTTCATTTTCTTTCTCAAGAATTCATAAATTCTTGCAACAAAATCAGAATCAAGACAAAGAAATTAACAAGCAATCTTCAAGAAACAAAAATCCACCAACATTCAAGGTAAGATTTACTTAAAATTCCAAGTTTTTAAAGCTTTGATGATTCGGTTTTTAGGAAAACCGAATCTAAGATCTAGTATATGAATATGGATGCATGTTATAAATTCTTAAGGATTAGTGTAAATCGAGTACTAGAGAAGTAATATATTAAATTTTAGCCTCTAATTCGAACTGAAAATGTGATTTTTGAAATTTCTATGTGTTTTTGTATGTGTATGTGTGTGTGTGTGTGTGAGTGTGTTCGATGGACTGTTAAATACAATAAAAAATGAGGCTAATTTGGTATGTTTTATGTTAAAAGTATTAAAAGAGTGCATTTAAACTGATATTAAAAATTTTCAGTCACCAAATATGTGTAAAGTGTTAGAAACGAAATCTGGAAAATTGCTAAGTTAAGGATCTGAATTCGGATGATCAATCTCGGATGCCAAAATCTCGGATGAACCAGATCCGAACTCGGATGAGTGTGGATCCGAACTCGGATGATCCGAGTTTGGATGATCTGAAGCCGGATGCCTAATTCGGATGACCTATTTCGGATGCTTTAAAATAACAAAATAAAAGTCTTACCGTTTTAAGTAAGGGTGTAATGTACTTATGCTTATTACAATACAAAGTTTAGGAGATGTTCTTGTATATATATCTTTTTGAGACTTCAAATGAACAGAAAAAGTTTAAAATGACTTAATAAGAGTTAATGAGTTATCAGAATCAGATCAATTAAAATGTAAAAGCTAATGTTCTTGCAATGATAAAATTTTGGACAGGTTCAGATAATTCTGAACAAAGTAATAGAAGTTAAAGTACTTAAAGTGGGTCAAAGATTGTAAAGCTAAGCCAAGTCCAGAAATACAAAGATTAAAGATTAAATCCTGAGATAACTCAGGTAGTGGAGAAATCTGCTTGATAAAGTCAACAGCTCAGACTAAATACAGTAAACCAGTGAGTTATAGATTATTAAGTTTTACATGCTTGATTCCTGTTGAGACATATTGTTGATGATAGTTTATCTTGGCATTCATTTATGCTCAACTGGATTGTGACCTGTGCTCACCATGGTTCGGTGATGCCCTGTGGATCATGATGGCTATTTGAATTATCATTTTGCATACATTGTACTTACAGTACAATTCAGTTATTGTTATAGGTTGATATTGCTATCATGACTTTGATTATTTATGCTTCCATCATTGCTCGCATCTTTGATGTATTGATTCAACTTAGCATAATTAGCCTTGTCGGTCTATTGTTCTAGACCTAGCTATGTCACCAGTTCTTTTGAACTTGGTATGGATTACTCCGATGCTCCCCCCACGATGTTTACTGGTAGCTAGCCCAGTATTGAGTGGATAGCTTCCACTAAAAGCGTGAGCGTGGCCTTGACATCATCCAATTCTGATTTACTATGTCTCAATCATGCGTGGTTGTAGCGGCAGTCAAGATATATCACGCTAGATACCCATTATCCGCTTGTTGAAATGCATGTAATCTGATAATCTATATTCTCACTAAGCATTGCTTATAGTTGTTGTTAAAACTTTTAACATGAAAAGATAAAGGGAAAGCTCCTGCCGGACCTAGTTCTTAGGTCTCCCAAGATCAAGCGAAGTTTTCATAGACCACTACTCCAACACCCCTTTTGGTACATATCTGAAGATGATAATTGTGGTGGTTCGGGTAGATTTGGTTTGATTGTATGGTGACATGTATTAGATTAGCCTTGTACCCTTTATAAGTTTAATTTGAAAAGGTGTAACCCTATACTAAAATTGTATTAAACTTATCCTAATAGTTGTACTGTAATTTGAAATTCCGCAACTTAATTACCCTATCTTAGTTATGATTGATATCGCATTGCAAATTGTGGGACCTAGACAGGACTGCCCCGTAAGGGGAGGTCTTCATATTCTGTGAAACATTGAGCTCTTGGTTAATGGTTTGGAATAACCAAGACTTATCAGATCATGGCAGAGTTGATCGTCAGTTACAAAGTCTTCAAAGTCAGCCAGCTCTGGAAAATTGACCGTGTCAATGCGTCTGGGTAAGAACATGTTATGACGCAATCTGGCTAGTGTGATTTTCGCTTTGAACTGGTCAATAGCGACTCTAAAATGATGATCTGCTTCAACAGGCACAAATTTGATCATGTGCCAAAATTGATGTAGGTATACTTGGGGAATGGAGGGTTTATATTTTAAAAGGTAACCGAGAGGGTGACCTTTAAGGATCTCTACAATCACCGGATGGCTGACTTTTATTGAATTGGGATCAAACCGGTGATTGTTGTCTAACAGGGCTAGGCAGTGTTTGGATTTTATGAGTTGGGTTTCAGGAATTGGGGATGATGGTGATGGTCTTGTGACTGATGCTCATTTGGCAGGTTTGGACATAAGAGTATGGTTAGATGAAGAGTGAGAGTCTGAAGAGTTGGAATTATTGGTGGGGGATTGGGATGTCATTTAATACCTGTTAAAAATAGCAAACATGTTATATATGTCAGGCAAACAAACTTAATCCTACAGATAGAGAAAGAAAACATTTAACAAAAATTAGAAAAATATGTGTTTCATTGTTTAAAGCATCAGGATTCCAGACAATAATATTAAAATATTATTGTTAGGACTCCAAAGTCAATCGTTAAGAGACCAATGTTAATGAAACACGTATTTTAAAATTTTATCTTGAAAAATGTGAAATTCCTCTGAAAAAAGTAAAATTCCCACACTTAGAAAAAAATATGAAAATTTGACTTCAAACTCGAAATATTAAGGGACAAACTCGAATGAGTATTGAACATACTCGGGTGACACTTCAAACAAATTCGGATGACTTATGGGTAAATTCGGATAAGACTGAAGTCAACTCGGGTAGAGTGATGAGAAAATCGGATGATACAAGAACTTTCTCGTATGAAGTCTGAACCAACTCCAATAACTCTTGGTTTTTCTCGAATGACCTTTCATAAAACTCAAAAAGAGTTAAAAGTTTCTCGAATGACATTGTGACCGAGTTGGAATAACTTAGAAAATGCTAAGTCCCTTTGACAACAAACTCGCATGAAACAAGACTTTTCTCGGACAACATTGCCCAACTCGATTAAATCTTGAGTTTTCTCGGTTGATGTTTCAATCGAGTTTGAGTGTTCTAAATTATTCCCAAGTTCAAACTTTGTCCAACTCGATTGAAACTTCAGTTTTCTCGAAATTTCTTTTTCCAACTTGATAAACACTAACTGTTTTCTCGAGTACATCTTTGTCCAACTCGATCAATACTAAATTTTTGTCGATTAACACTTTGATCGAGATTGAACAGAAAAAACTTCTAAGTCCCATTTCTACTCTGAAAAATTCAAAAAAATCCTTTCCAGGAACTTTTACACTTAAAATTTAAACTTTTCTTCTTCGAAAATTCATTTTAAACAACTTCATTTCACTGAAGTGTTCTACAAACGACATTTGAACCCTTAAAAA
The DNA here is from genome assembly GCA_020465985.1 of Centrapalus pauciflorus. Classification (NCBI taxonomy): domain Eukaryota; kingdom Viridiplantae; phylum Streptophyta; class Magnoliopsida; order Asterales; family Asteraceae; genus Centrapalus; species Centrapalus pauciflorus. Next base: position 87,150 of record JAANYP010000794.1, read on the forward strand.
TTCAATTTTCAGTAAGGTTGAAACTCGAAAAAATTTGAACTTTTAAATCCAAATTAAATGTCGTAGGATGTGTTCTAAGACTTGAAATTTGATTTTCAAGCTTAGATGAACACGATACACATACCCATACTTTCAATTTCAGATTTGATTAACAAACAAGCAATATCCCATTTACACACACCGACACACACTAATGAACACACAGTAGCACATATATGAATTTAAAACTCGAATGAAAAAACATTAAAATATAAAACAGTAACAAAAATTACAAAAGAAACTTACAACAATTGTGAAATGTTGGATTCACAGACGCTTTAGTGTGTTTGGATGAATGAAAATCGAGAGAAATGAGGTAGAAGATGTACAGTGGTCGGATTTTCAAAAAATGGAGTTTGAAATTCAAAATTCAAACTTATACACCTATTTGAAATTTTAAACCCGACCCATTTGAAAATTTACCTCGTTCTCTCTTTTTAACCTTTTAAGACCAATTAAAAAAATTGACACACCAAAGAAAATAACAAATATAACAAAACACAAAAAAAAAATTGAACAACTAAAATTTTTTTTGAACAACACAAAAATAAAATGAAATAAAAAAAATTTAACAAAACAAAAAATATTGCTCCCCCTTGAGTTTTGCATTCTTGCTGCCCCTCAGATTAAATATCATCTGTTAAGCTTGCTCCCCCTCCAATCAGTCAGATAAAAAATTATCAGATATACAAATATTAGATAAACAATTTCTGTTTGCTTCCCCTGCACATGACAATCCGATTTAGTTAAATCTCAGAAAAATAAAAAACATTTAAATCACATGAGATTAACACACAAATTAAATCAAGTAAAAAATTATAAAATTAAAATTTTATTTTGTAAGAACTGAATGTTTAAATCTACCGATTCAACATACCCAATTTGTATGCCAAAAAGTTAAATCGTTTTTCATCTAACGCTTTGGTAAACAAAACAGCTAGTTGATATTCAGTCAGTATAAAATATAATTTTACATTACCATTTTCTACATGATCTTTTATGAAATGGTACTGAATGTCAATGTTTTTAGTTTCGGAGTGTTGCACCGGATTTGATGCTATTGCAATTGTGCTTTGAGGATCACAATAGACACGGATCTTCTGAGGTGTAAACCCGTAGTCTCTCAGTTGGCTCTTCATCAATAACACTTGTGAACAGCATGATGAAACAACAACATACTCAGCTTCTGCTGTTGATAGTGACACACAATGTTTTTTCTTGGATGATCAGCAGACGAGTTTGTCACCAAGGAATTGAACTGTTCCTGATGTACTCTTACGATCCATTTTATCACCTGCATGATCAGCATCAGAAAAGGTAGTCAATGTAAATGATGATTCCCTAGGATACCACAAACCTAAGCTTCAGATATCTTAAAAATCTTTTGGCAGCAGCCAAATGTGATTCTTTTGGATTTTCCTGATATCTAGCACAGACACAAGTAGCAAACATAATATCTGGTCTACTCGCGGTTAAGTACATTAATGACCCAATAATTAATCGATAATGAGTTACATCAACAGGTTTTCCTGAAATGTACTCATCGAGTTTTGATTTAGAATAAGGAGCCATGAGTGTTTTCATGGGAGTACTGTTGACCATGTTAAATTTCTTCAACATGTCTTGTATATATTTTGACTGATTGATAAAAATTCCATCAGTCAGTTGTTTTACTTGTAGTCCCAAGAAAAAAATTATTTCACCCATCATGCTCATTTCAAATTTCTAGGACATTAAAAATGCGAACTTTTTACAAAATTCAGGATTAGTAGACCCAAATATTATATCATCTACATATATCTGAATAACTATGATATCGCGACCCTGTCGTTTAATGAATAGGGTAGTGTCTATTGCACCTTTGTTGAAGCCACATTCTAAAAGATAATTTGATAGGGCATCATACCAAGCTCGTGGTGCTTGTTTAAGGCCATACAGTGACTTGTCTAAAATATATACATGATCAGGCTTCGAAGGATCGATAAATCATTCGGGCTGATATGTATATACCTCATCAGTTAACTCCCCATTAAAAAATGCAATTTTTACAACCATTTGATATACAGTGAAGTTCTTATGAGCTGCAAAAGCTAAAAGCATTCTAATAGCCTCTATCCGGGCAACGGGGGAAACTGTTTCATCGTAATCTATTCCCTCCTGCTGGCTCTATCCTTTGGCCACGAGTCGAGCATTGTTCCGAATGATGACACCATGTTCATCTTTCTTATTCTTGAAGATCCACTTCGTGCCAATGATCGATTTGTCTTTCGGTCTTTCCACCAATCTCCAGACTTTCAACCTTTCAAACTGATTTAGCTCCTCTTGCATTGCTACAATCCAGTCTGCATCCAGAAGAGCTTCCTTCACCATTTTTGGTTCGATCTTGCTCAAAAAATTTGAGAATAGGCATTCATTTAAAGTAGCTCTCCGGGTTTTTACGGAAGCAGAATGATCACCAATGATATTTTCAGGTGGGTGGTGCCTTGTCCATTTGAAAGTATGAGGATAAGGTTGAAGCTGTTCTTGATTGGGATTCAAGTCCAGGTAGGGAATACGGGGGATAGGTTCTGATGTTGATGGGATATCAACTGAGGTAGGGGTTTCAGAATTATCAGTATTCAAGGGAGTATCATTAGATTCTGGGGCTTGAAATTGTTGTCCACTTTCAGCAGGAATGTGTACATCAGTCGTTAAAACTTCTCCATTATCTTTAGAAATTGGTTGATTAATGATCTGAGACTACGACAGGATCTCCAATAACCTTGTCAGGAACCAAAATAGGAACATCAAATTTGGTCTTTTCAAAGTAGTATTCATAAAAATTTTCAAACAATTTATTTAAATCATTCATATCATCCTTCAGCTCCGGTGACTTCACAGAATTCGTCTGTTTAGACTCGGGTCCTGAACTGGTATGTCCAGGAGCCATTACGATTCCTTCGTCGAATTTAACATTGACGGTCTCCGTGCGTTTGTTGTAGACTCGAAATGCCACCGATTCTTTTGAGTATCCAATGAATATGCCTTCATTAGCTTTTTGATTAAATTTTCCCAAGTTGTCTTTATCGTTCAAGATAAAACACCTGCATCCAAAGACATAGAAAAATTTTATATTAGGCACTCGTTTATTTATCATCTCATAAGGTGTTTTTCTGAATCTTTTATTGATTATAGACCTGTTCTGGGTGAAACACGCAGTTGCCACAGTTTCAGCCCAGAGGAACAACGGCAGATTTGAATATGCGAGCATCGTCCTTGCAGATTCCACAAGTGTTCGGTTTCATCTTTCAACTACTCCGTTTTGTTGTGGGGTACGTGCTGCCAAAAATTGATGTGTTATCCCAACAGAAGTAAGAAATGTCTCGAGAGACTTGTTATTGAACTCTGTACCATTATCAGATCTAATGGTCTGGACCGAAAACTGCAACTTAACTTGAATCTTGTGTATGAAGTCAATTATTATCTCTGTAGCTTCATAGTTGGATCTCAGGAAGAAAACCCATATGTATCTTGAATAATCATCTACGATCACCAACACATATTTCTTCTTAATGATGCTTTGTACCCGCATAGGCCCGCATAAATCCATATGCATTAGCTCCAATGGCCTAGTTGAAGAATGTTCAACCTTTGATTTGTGTGAAGCCCTCACCATCTTCCATTTTTCACATGCTGCACACAACTGCTCCTTTTGAAATCGGAGAGTTGGTAGACCTTTTATTAAACCACCTTTTGCAAGATTGGTCAGTTCTTTGAAGTTCAAATAAGATAGACGGTGATGCCACAACCAGGATTCTTTTGATATTGCCTTTGACAGTAAGCAGACATCTTTCTTCAAATTAATATTTGCTAAGTCTATGGAGTAAAAATTTGTTTTCCTAGTTGCTGCTAGGATTTCCTTCCCTTCCCCAGATCTAATACTACACCTATTTCCCTTGAAATTGACTTCCAACCATTTGTCGCACAGTTGGCCAATGCTGAACAGATTGTGGCCAAGACCATCAACATAGAATACCTTCTGAATGGTATCTTGTCATATTCCAGACTTCCATATCCTTTGATCGGACAGAACTGATCGTTTTCAAATCTGACCGTCCTATGGAATTTGTAAACAAAATTCGTTGGGGTGTCTTGTTGTCCGATCATGTGGTTGGAACATCCGGAGTCAAGGTACCACACATGATTTACCTACAAGACGAAGTAAAACGTGAGGCACCCACTTACAATTGGGTACTTTGGATTTCGGTAAATCATGTGGTATAACTTCGGGTTGAGTTATAAATAATTGTTTTGTCTTTGGAACCCACTTTTTAACAGTCTTTTTGGGTATCCATTTTTGTACAGTTCTTTTTGTAACTGATTTTGAAATTTGCTTCTTTGGATCCCTTTTCTGTTTAAAAATGAGAACCTTGTTCTTTTGTACCCATACAAACATATCGGAATTATGCAATGATTTAACATTCAACGCATGGCATTTGGGAGATTTAAACCAAAACAGTTCAGCACGAGAGTATTTATTTAGAACATTGTTTAACAGTAGATTTATTACAGACAAAATTCTCTACAGGTCTACTCCTATCTGTAACACTCGTGTCTTTCACTCTCCACTCCTTTCTAAAACTCGTCTATTTTTAGCCACTTGCTTCTTTCGCCATATTTGCTTGGATGTTCTTTTCACAGAATTATCTGACATAATAGAAGAACATGAATTAGTTGATTTAGTATTAGCTTTAATCTGTAAAATTTTCTTACCTTTTGAAGTATCTGCTTTATTTGCCAATGTTACCTTGAATGAAGATTATTCACCTTTTTCAAATTTTGGAGTAACAAAATACACTTTTGCTTTCTCCTTTTTGTGTAAAACAGGTGATGGAACTATTCAACCTTAGAATCTGTAGGTATTCTTTTCTAAATACTTATGGGTTCTTTAGGTTTATCAGTAGTTTGTCATGAAGTGGTTTGGTAAACTTGTCAATTTTGACAACCATTTCTTCCAAAGAGTTGAATTCAGAGTTCATATACAGATCAAACTCTTTTTCAGAATTGATCGAATCAGGTTGAATTGAAGATCTATGATCTGGTTGAGATTTGATTTCAGGCTGGTTTTTAAGGTTTTAGTTCCAAATCTTTAATTTCAGCCTGAAGCTTTTCCTTTTCCGTCTCAAAAGTTTTATTTTTCAATTCAAGATCAGAATTAATCTTTTCAAGAATTGAGTTCGGAATGTATGGCTTTTGAGTGGAAGATGTATTTTCAGACAAATCTTTGTCAGAATATGTCAGAATATACTCTTCTGATTTACATGGATTTTGATAACTTTCATTAAGTTTGTCATAATCCAAAGTATTTTGCATTTTATTTTGTCTCAAGCTTTTCAAATCTTCAGCTGATTCTACCTCATCTGATGTGGCACCCTTGCCACAATAACCACAATCATAACACCTATGATAAATCACCATACAATAACCATTACTTAATGATCTGATTACTTAATACAATGCGGAAGCAATAAAATTCTTAAGTAAAATACAAGTGTTAAACACCCTAAGGTCCTACAAGGTTCCAGACTAAGTATACATACTAAATACTTTATTACAAATCACCCCAAATTTTACAACATCAATCCATATGTTTTAGTTACCGATTGAGTAGTAGGAAATCTTCAAGACTTCAAAAATGACCTAACTAGAAGGTCCGACAGCGGATTTCCCTTTTCCTGTAAAAAAGTGAGCAACTAGGGGGTAAGCAAAGCTTAGTGAGTACAAAGATTATACATTCAGCAGATATTTATGCAGCACACAAGGGTAACACCGGCAACACACGCCGTATACCCTCTTTGCACACGAAGTACGGAAACGAGCCGCAGCTCCATCGTACCATTTCACGGAATTAAACATTCAATTGAGGCAGACATTACCATCGGGAATGCTACACCTGCCCATCATGACCTCGAAGGGATCAGCTCCAGGTCATATAGCCTCGGTAGCATCGAATTACCAATCATGGATCGTAAGCCACACAGAAGATGCATAACAAAGATCAGGACATGCAACAAGCAACAATGTGCATCTACGATTACGCAAGTCGGTAGAATTCCAATCGAAAGTGAAACACCAGGGCTCATTGAACACAACTGACAATAAATAAATGCAGACATATATAATCCTAGGTACTCACAGTGGGTGCATTATATAACCTCAAATATTATTATTTCTCCACGAGCTTTCAACCAGAATCACAAAGTACCCCACTGTGGGTTAAACAACACCACAAGGGACCTGTTAAGTCAGTGTAACTGAACATCATGTCATTAACTGTTTAATTTCTCAAAAAAACTTAATTTAAAAGTTTTACAACAATTGACCCGAAATTCGGATCCCACCCGAATTCAGACGCCACCCGGATTCAGATTGCACTATTCATCCAAAATTCATGTGATCCGAGATTTCAGACTTAGAAATATTTATTTTGTATTGTTCATCCGAAATTCGGATGTCACCATGATTTGAAATCCGGATGCCATTCTCATCCGAAGTTTGTGTTTAACTTATATCTTTTCATATATTTCCATCCGAGTTTTCCTTTCATCCGAAATTCAGATGATCCGAGGAGTGTTCATCAGATCCAAATTTCATACTTGTGCATGTTTTAATGTTTTCCAGATTTAATTCAGTCATTTTTGTACTTATCCAATAACTGAAACAATTAATTCCAACTTAAACTATACTCATATTTAACACTTTTAACATCAATTTATAACATAACAAGTACCAAATCAATCCCTATTGGACATTTTTTATGCAACCCATCGAACACACACTAAAACACATAGAAAATTCAGAAATTATACTTAGAGCTCGAATTCTAGTTCTGAAATTTAACATACAGCTTCCAGAATACTCAATTTACACAAATCCACAATAACATATAACAAGCAACAACATCTCAATGCAGAATCTGTGATTCGGTTCTTCACAAAAAACCAAACACAAAACCCTTAAATTCGTATATTTAGATTATTCTTACCTCCAATCTTTGGTTGCAGTGTTGATAGTCTTTCCTTAGTAGCTAAATTCCAGAATTTTAGCTTTTGATTCCAACGTTTTGATGTTCTTGAATTGTTGAAGTTGAGAAACCGTGAGTTAGAGAGAGAAAGTAGTGAGAAGATGAAAGTGATCCAAATGAAAGATAATTTAGTCTTTTATTCACATCTTTCAGCCTTTGGCACATTTAGCCCCTCAACTTATCTGAATTTATTAAGTAAAGATTTTTATCTTTATTTATCATCACTTAATCAACTATAATTAAATTCTTAAATTTCGTTTACTTTAATTATGTCGGTTCCTCATTGTTATGCTCGCTCAAAAGACGACAATGAGGATTTCTCCTCATTATTATCATTTTTAAATATGTGAAATGAAATGAATTTTATCTTACCACAACAATCCATCAAAACATTTTCCAAATTATATTTATCATCCGTAATTCCAATTTAATTTCATTATATTCAAAATTCAAACTAATTAACCTCAATTACGTCAATTTAATTCTTAAGATGTTACTGCATTGGCTCCACCACGTTCAAACTTCGTCCTCGAATATACTTGGCTTCAAACAGTTGCGGGTACTTCTTTAACATGTCAGCATTTGTCTCCCAAGTATGATTTGCTCCTTTATGATGCTTCCAACGTACCAGCACCATCTCTATTTATTTGTTTCTTAACTTTTTGACTTTAGTATACAGTACACATTCCGGCTCTACCACGTATCGGGGCCTTTCATCAATCTTCAGTTCAGTATGATCAGCCCAATCCTCATTGCCAGTGGTGAAGGACTTTCTGAGATTCCCCACATGAAACACTGGATGTATGCCCGACATCTCTTCAGGCAACTCTAAACTATAAGATTGACTTCCGACTTTTTCTATTATTCTGAAAGGCCCAACAAATCTTGGAGCTAGATTGCCTCTTTTCACAAAACGAGTAACGCCTCTCATAGGTGATACTTTCAGATAAACCCAATCATCCACATCAAAACTGATCGGTTTATGCCTCCTGTCGTGATAACTTTTCTGTCGATCCTGAGCCGCTTTCATGTTTTCTCGTACCAACTGTATCTTTTCATTCGTCTCTTGTAGCAATGCCGGCCCAGCAATCGGAGTTTCTCCAGTTTCTCTCCAACATGTAGGAGTCCTACATCTTCTCCCATAGAGTGCTTCGAATGGTGCTTTCTTGATAGTCGCATGATAACTATTATTGTATGAAAACTATATCAGCGGTAGATGATCATCCCAATTACCGCCCAAATCCAGGATGCACCACCGCATCATATATTCCAAAGTAAGGATGGTCCTTTCACTTTGACCATCGGTTTGTGGACGATATGCTGTACTCATTGAAATTCTCGTTCCCAATCCTTCTTGCAGAGCCAAACAGAAGTTGGAGGTAAAACGGCTAACCCGATCTAACACAATTGACTTCGGGACTCTGTGTCTAGAAATAATTTCGCTCATATAAATCTGAGCCAACTTTTCCAATGAATAACTCTCTCTTATTGGAATGAAGTGTGTCGACTTGGTCAATCTATCAACTATTACCCAAACTGCATCATGTTGACGCCTAGTCTTTGGCAATTTTGTAACGAAGTCCATAGTTATGTGTTCCCACTTCCATTCCGGGATGGGAAGTGGTTGCAGACTGCCATAAGGTTGCTGATGTTCGGCTTTCACAAGCCGACAAGTCCTACATCGCTCCACGTATTGATCAATATCCTTCTTTAATCCGGGCCACCAGAAGTCAGCCTTCAACTCGTTGTACATCTTTGTGCTTCCGGGATGTACAGAAAACTTGGACTGATGCGCTTCTTCAATAATTACTTTTCTCATTCCCCAAACTTCGGTACCCAGATTCTCCCATACACAACCGTCAACCCTGACTCACTCGTTTCCATAACCTTCTGTTGTACCCTTATATCTTCAGCACCAACATTTTCTTCCTTTAAAGCTTCTAATTGAGCGGCTTTAACATCTTCAATTATCGTAGAAGTCAACATAGTAGAAGTCATCATGTAGCAACAGTCCTTAGTATATGCTTTACGACTTAAAGCATCGGCTACCACGTTAGCTTTTCCGAGATGATAAAGGATCTCACAATCATAATCCTTTATAAGTTCCATCGAACGCCTTTGCCTCATATTAAGCTCTTTCTGACTAAAAATATATTTCAAACTCTTATGGTCCGTGTACAGTTGACACTTGGTCGAATACAAATATTGTATCCACAGCTTCAATGCAAACGTAACAGCTGTCAACTCCAAATCATGAGTGGAGTGGTCTTTTTCGTGTTGCTTTAACTGCCTCGAAGCATATGCTATAACCTTTCCACGCAGCATCAGTACAGCGCCTAATCCCAATCTCGAAGCATCCGTGTATACTACAAAGTCTTCATTGCCCTCTGGCAAGGCAAGTATTGGTGCTTCGCTTAATCTCTTTTTCAATGATTCGAACGCATCTCTCTGCTCAGCTTCCCACACATATGGCGATTTTTCTTTGTCAATGCAGTCAACGGTACTGCAATCTTCGAGAAGTCTTTTATAAACCTCCGACAATATCTCGCCAATCTGAGAAAACTTCTTATCTCAGTAGCTGAACGAGGCGGTTCCCAGTTTCTTATAGCTTCGACTTTTGCTGGATCCATAGAAATCCCAGCTCCCAAAATCACATGTCCTAGAAATTCAATTTGTTGCAGCCAAAATTCGCACTTGAAAAATTTGGCATACAACTTTTCCTTTCTCGATAATTCCAACAAATCCCTCAAATGAACAACATGACCGGCCTCAGACTTGGAATGTACCAAGATATCGTCAATAAACACTATCACTGATTTATCTAACATGGGTCTGCAAACCCTGTTTATAAGATCCATAAAGACAGCCCGGGCGTTGGTTAATCCAAATGGCATAACCAGAAACTCGTAATGCCTATACCAAGTCCTGAATACTGTCTTTCGTACATCCTCCTCCTGAACTTTCAACTGATGGTATCCCGATCGTAGATCAATCTTAGAAAAGACACTAGCCCCATGTAACTGATCGAACAAGTCATCGATTCTTGGCAGTGGATACTTATTCTTTATGGTCAACTTGTTTAGCTCACGGTAATCGATGCAGATTCTCATCGTGTCATCCTTCTTCTTCACAAAGAAAACTAGGGCTCCCCACGGAGATGAACTCGGTCGAATAAAGCCCTTATCCAACAACTCCTGGAGTTGTTTCATCATTTCTTGCATCTCGTTCGATGCAAGGCGATAAGGAGAACGAGCTATCGGGGCAGCTCCAGGGATCAAATAATTCGGAACTCCACTTGTCTCTCAGGCGGCACGCCAGACAAGTCATCCGGAAACACATCCGGGAATTGTGATATAACAGGAACATCGACTAAGTTCTCTTCTCGGCCTTAGAATCAATAGCATATGCCAAGTAGGACTCACAACCCTTAGCAACCAGCTTTCGGGCTTTCACAATGGTCAACAAGCACAGATCCCCACTTCTCCTATTCCCATATATGCAGATCTCATGCCCCTCCGGAGTAGTTATCTTTATCATTCGCTTCTTACAAACTATGTGAACTTCATTCTCAATCAACCTGTCCATTCCGACTATCGCATCGAACTCACTAAACTCTATCGGAATTAAGTCAAGATTGAAGACTACATCTTTAATCACTAACGTGCAATTACGATATACGTGATCTGCCTTGACTAACGTGTTACTAGCGGTCTCAATATCAAGTATACCAGATAACTTAGACAGTGGCATGGATAGTTGTTGAGAAAACATGGTAGACACAAATGATCTATTGGCACCAGAAGCAAATAGAACTCGTGCAAGCATTAAATTAACAATAAACGTACCCGTAACCACCTCCGGGTTTTCCTTGGCCTCCTCCGCTGTTATCTGAAATGCACGAGCCGGTGCCCTTTGTGGATGGTTCTAGCGGTTGGCTGAACCACCACTTGATCCCCCAGAAGATCGAGTTGAAGATGGACCAGCAGTTGCTGGAGCATTCTTTCTACAGTTTCTATTATAATGCCCCCATACACCACACTTATGGCAAGCATCCTCTTTCAGTGGGCACTCATTCTGAAAATGACCCAATTCTCCACAACAGAAGCAAGCGCGTCCATTTACACACTTGCTGAAATGCTCCAAGTGGCACTTGTTACAATACTGCGGCTTGGTGTTGATGTAGTATGCACGAGCACGATTAGAAGAACCAGAAGGAAGACGGTACGACTACTGAGGTGAATACTATGAAGAACGAGATGAACCCGAGTAACCTCCCTCTCGCTGACGCTTTGGCGGTGATGGCTGCGTAAGATTAGCAGAAACGGCAGTAGACCCAACCGTGTACCCAGACATAATTAAAATTTGCTGTACATTTCTGGCAGCTTCCAGTAAGCCAGAAAATGTAGGATAACGAACATTGCTCATGACCCTCCTGATCTCCATATCCAGACCAGCCTCGAATCTGGTCACTTTTCTCTCTTCAATATCAACTTGATGAGGTGCAAACAAACTCAGCCTCGTGAACTCTACATCATATTGGGACACAGATTTAGTCCCCTACATCAGTGTCATGAACTTAGCTTCTAATCTTCGGCGTTCATCAGACGGACAGTATTGCTGAGTGAATACTTTAGTAAACTCAGACCATGTCATCACAGAAACTTTCTTCAAAGTCAACGCATTTACCATCGAGTTCCACCACATTACCGCATCCTTTGTGAACATCGCAGTGGCAAATCGAACCATGTCCTTCTCAGCACAATCATTGATTCGGAAAGTCCTTTCAGTGGCTGTTATCCATTCCAGTGCGGCAATAGCATCACCCAACCCATTGAATTCGACTTCTCCGTTTCCCTTGAAATCGTTAAACCGACAACCTTTGGGCTTGGTAGATTACCCAGTGTTGTCATATTGTTCATCATTATTGCCCTCTTTTTCCTTGTTCTTTCTCTTATCCTCTCTTCTCTTGGCTTCGGTCTCATCTCGATCCCGAAATTGTTCTTGGATCATCTTATTTTGCTCAGCCATCATGGCTAGCATCATCTCCCTTGTTTCTTGCGGTGTCATTCCTTCTCCAGACATGTCTGAAAGTTGAGACATATAACTTATTTAGTAAACATGTCATTTATTTAAAGACACCACCATTGTCCCGTATGAAAGTCAATTTCCTATAATTACTAGATCATAACCTATCTTAGTTTAGTTCATTACTTAATATCATAACATATCATCACCTAATGTTTGAGACCAAGACATCATGGACACTTGAATCTCAAACTACTGCTCTGATACCATAGCTTGTGGCACCCTTGCCACAATAACCACAATCATAACACCCACAATAAATCAGCACACAAATCTATTACATAATGATCTGATTACTTAATACAATGCGGAAGCAATAAAATTCATAAGTAAAATACAATTGTTAAACACCCTACGGTGCTACAAGGTTCCAGACTAAGTGATGCAGGCCCGAGTGTGGATGATAGGGCCATCTTGTTTCTGGAGGACCAAGACAGGGTCCGTAATAAAACGGGCTAAACGGGAAAGGCCATAACTTTTGACTCGGGTCTCCGTTTGGGGCTCGTCTGGTGTCCAAACGACCGTTGGCTCGAGCTCCACACAGTTTCAAACTGCCTAACCGTTTGGCCCAAATTCGACTAGGAATGAGAGTTATGGGCTTTTTAGTGGTTTTTGTCGGTTTTTTGGGTTTTTATTTTGGTTTTCTGGGTTGACCCGTTGGGTTTTTTGACCCGTTTATAGTTCACCATTTCTATTTAAGCTATGTTGAAGTATTGTAGGAAAGCAGAGTATCAATCAAAAAAAATTTCATTTCCAAAATCCGAGTTCAAATCAGTTGTTTGAAGCCTAATTTTTTGGCATTCTACGGAATCAACAAACTTTTAGTAGGGATTAATCTGGAATTCTTTGAATCAACAGATTATTCTATTTTTCCATTTGCTACGCTACATCACTAAGTCTACATACTCAATACTTTATTACAAATCACCCCAAATTTTACAACATCAATCCCATATGTTTTAGTTACCGACTGAGTAGTAGCAGATCTTCCAAGACTTCAAAAACGACCTAACTAGAAGGTCCCGCAGCGGATTTCCCTTTTCTTGTAAAAAGTGAGCAACTAGGGGGTAAGCAAAGCTTAGTGAGTACAGAGATTATACATTCAGCAGATATTTATGCAGCACACAAGGGTAAAACCGGCAACACACGTCGTATACCCTCTTAGCACAAGAAGTACGGAAACGAGCGCAGCTCCATCGTGCCATTTCACGGAATTAAACATTCAATTGAGGCAGACATTACCATCGGGGATGCTACACCTGCCCATCATTACCTCGGAGGGATCAGCTCCACGTCATATAGCCCGTAGCATCGAATTACCAATCATGGCTCGTAAGCCACACAGAAGATGCACAACAAAGATCAGGACATGCAACAAGCAACAATGTGCATCTATGATTACGCAAGTCGGTAGAATTCCAATCGAAAGTGAAACAACAGGCCTCAATGAACACAGCTGATAATACATAAATGCAGACATATATAATCCTAGGTTAAAAGAGGAAAGTTAGCTCCGAGATTCGTTGGACCGTTCAAGATAGTAGAAAAAGTTGGGAATCAATCTTACCGTCTGGAGTTGCCTGAAGAAATGTCAGGAATACATCCGGTGTTCCATGTGGGGAACCTTAGAAATCTTTCACTACTGGTAACGAGGATTGGGCTGATCATACTGAACTACAGATTGACGAAAGCCTCCGATATGTGGAAGAGCCGGAATGTATCTTAGATACCAAAGTGAAGAAGTTAAGGAGTAAAGAAATCGAAATGGTACTTGTACCTTGGA